>CAUYNB010017589.1:0-75056 GCA_963574225.1 Lagothrix lagotricha
GACTTGCATATGTTGAACCAGGCTTGCATCCCCAGGATGAAGCCTACTTGATCGTGATGGATAAGCTTTTTGATGTGCTGTTGCAATCGGTTTGCCAGTATTGTACTGAAGATTTTTGCATCTATGTTCATCATGGATATTGGCCTGAAGTTTTCTTTTTTTTGTTGAGAGACACACTCTTCTATAGAGGTAAATTGCCTTGCTGAGAAAATTTATGTTCAAGTGCTATTTCTTTTGTGGCACCAAAAATTTATTTCTAACAATGAGAGAAAAGGAGAAACTAATTATCTGAAATTAAGCAACAAAAGTTAGTGTCTTAGAAAATGAAAAATATTTGAAAAATATTACTGAGGTTCAAAGATGTTAGAGATATTTAAAAATGAGCCCCTAATGTATCTACCATTTTAGTAGTATATGAAACATTAGAAGCACAGGCATAGGGGCCCTCATTTCCCAGGAAAATTGATGAGGCAAAAAATAAATACATAATACCCATTTTCCATAATACATTAATTGTAAAATATTCATAAATGTGATGAACATATTCTTTATGGATTACATAGCAATATTTTAACATATTAATTTTCATTTAAAATCACAGGATGCCAGGGGCTGGGGGAAGGAGGAATAGGGAGTTATTGATTAATTGATACAGAGTTCAGTTTTACAAGAAGAAGAGTTCTGAAGATGGACAGTGCAGATGGTTGCATAACAATGTAAATGTTCTTAATACCACTGAACTATACACTTAAAAATAGTCAAGATAATAAATGTTATATGAATTTTATAACAATTTAAAAAAGGTTCCCCCTCAGAAAAAGTCGCTAAAATCACACACTCTGTTGGAACCCCTTATGTTGAACCTCCTGCTGCCTCCTACTTCAAACTCCTCTGTTTGGAAATCCAAACAGAAACTCTTTAGACTTTAGCAATATAACATATTAAGAGGATATCTGTAAGATCTAAAATGTGACTATGGGTAGATAATTTTAGAAAACTGCTACTATTGGGGAGATAATTATTTATACTCACCTAATAATCCTGAGATTATAGTTAGCTCGATAAACATGAACAAAAGGTACATTTTGGAGCAGATGTGAAATGATGTCATTTATTCACTGGTGCCAGTATAACTACACTACATGTCTCTGACCACCAGTGGGTTTTCTCTGGGTATTTTATTCACTAAACATTTGTTGAGTGCTTAGTCAGTATATAGAAACATGTTTCTAGCACTATGCTAGGTGCTTGACCCTTTCTGTTGTATAGGTGGCTTGGAGCAGGTAAGTGGTCTATATTGGAGATTTGGGAACTCCAGAACTGTAAGAATTATCCATGGATAATTCATGGATAACTATTAGAATTATCTAATCAATAATTCTCATGGAGAAAACATGACTGTAGTTTTGACATTTATTGCAGACTACAGATAGCATAGATCACCCTTGGGTGGCTTTATTTCCTTCTTGATTAGTAGTAAATTCCTTTGAAGTACATTTAAAGGTAATTTGCAGGCCAGGTGCAGTGACTTATGCCTGCAATCCCAGTACTTTGGGAGGCCGAGGTGGGAGGATTACTTGAGGCAGGGAGTTTGAGATTAGCCTAGGAAACATGAAGAGATCCTGTCTCTACAAAAAAATAGAAAAAAAATTAGCCAGTGTGATGGCTCACATTTATAATCCCAACTATTCGAGAGACTGAGGCAGGAGGATCACTTGAGCCCAGGAAATTGAGGCTGCAATGAGCCAGTGTTTGCACCACTGCACTCCAGCCTGGGTGGCAGAATGAGATCCTCTCTCCAAAAATAATAATAATAATATAACAGCAAAAGTTAAAAAAAATGTCATTTGCTTCATTTGCTGAGATTTCCCCAGAAAATGTTAATTTTGTAATACCTCCAAAGCCATAGTAATTATAAATCCATGTTCATGAAGGCAGTCTAAAAACATCTTAGGTATTTATTTAATGATAAGGCTGGATTTAAAATGCAATTGCTTTTTGAAACAAATGTACCCAGTAATGTATCCTTTGCCCACATAGCCAAATATGACAGATTAAAATACAGAACTGCACTAGGTAACCATAAAAACATCCAGATAATTTTTGTTGGGAGGCTATGTCCCTTAGGGCTTGTAATGATCAATGAAGTCAATGAATACATTAACTACTATTGTACTAGTCAAACTACAAAGCAGTTTCAACACCTGCTGCTCCTGAAATACAAAGGGCCCATTTGTTCCTAATGCCCTCATGTTAACCTTTAAAACCAAAAGCAGTAGATAAAAATCCCAGAGTAAATAAATTCTTATGTAAACATGGAAACTATTTTATTATCTGCCCTTTACTTTATTCAGAACCCACCTGCTGGTTTCAAACTCACTAGCTTATTATATTCAGTAGTAACCTTGACTTAAATATTACTGGATAATGTCTAAGTAGCAATGAGTAGAAAAGGTTAATCACTAGATTACCACTAGAAAGCTAGTTTCCTTGGACAAGTGTATGGGATGTATTACACGCTGAGTTTGGCCCGAGTAATTTATGGCTAACTGACTTTGTTATAGGTGAATTATATCTCAAATAATCTTTTCCTAAGTCATCCTTGTCTTAGTTGGTTTGTGTGTTGCTATAAAGAAATACCTGAGGCTGGAGATATATATATATGCACACACAAAATGATTTATTTGGCTCACAATTGTGGTATTTCGAAAAGTTCAACTGGGCAAAGGCCTCAGGTATTTTCCACTCCTGGCTGAAGGTGAAGGGGAATTTGTATATAGAGAAATCACAGGAAGAGAGAGGAAGCAGAAGAGGGGCCAGGTGCCAGGCTCTTTTTAATGACCAGCTTTCACAGGAACTAATAAAGTGAGAACCCACTCACGCATCAGCCCCAGTGAGGGCTTTAATCTATTCATGAGGGATCAATCTGCCTTCATGACCCAGACACCTCCCATTAGGCACCCACCTCCAACAGTGAGATTAAATTTCAACATGAGTTTTAAGGGATTAAACATCCAAACTATAGCATTCTTGTTACGTTAGCTACCCAGCAGATCATGTACAAATTATGCATAAAAAAGTATAGGTTTTAAAAAATGAAAATAAAATTATTTCAAAGCATTGTAATATGTAATTGCAGAATCATTTTGACAAGACAAGCTTAAAGAAGAGGTTAACCAAACTATCACTTGATGAACAAGTAAAATGAAAATATAATGTTCCTTATTTACCATTCTAAATTCTCACTATTCCCTTTGAATTTGAATTCAAAATATTCCAAGCATGACCTTGCAGAAAAGTTCCCAAAACTTTCTATTTCTACAAAAATTCTATATAATGATTTCTGTCTAATTATCAAAGCTATTCTTTCCCTGACTCAGGCTAAGAAACGGCAGTACTAACTCTTAGCTAGAAGGAGGGAAGAGACAGGGATGATCACAATTTCCTCACATATAACTGTGTGATGAAAGCCACAAAAAAAAAAACCACTAAAAAGGATAGATTATGTAGTTTTAAATATACTTTTTATTTTTATTTAATCTTTCCTGATTTCCTGTAGATCTGAGATATGTAATGCTTATTTTCATTGCTATATAAAAATCTCAATAAACTTTATACATGGAGTCAAGTGAAAATCCACTTTTGTGAACTGAAAAATATTTCAGTTTGGCCTATGATGTATAAATCTCTCTGTTTCTAAACATAAATTTTGGTATATGTACATTAGTGTCATATATTTGAAATAGAAGGAGTAATACAGAATTTTAGACATTTAATCTAATGCACAAACATGAGTCTTTACTAGTTCATTGAGTCTAAAATGATATTATTCAATAAACCATAGCATTTTAATAAGCATTCTTGACATCTGGTGCTAATAAAAAGGACTTAATGCTTTACAGTTAACGTTTAAGGAAAAAACATGACTGCAATTTTGCTATTTATCATAGATCCCAGATGGCATAGACCACATTTGGGTGGTTTCATTTCCTTGTTGATTAGTTTACATAAAGAGGCTACTTGTTTTCTCTCTTTCTGTGTATATTTTATATAGGATTTGGGCCAAGTCCCAGAAATTAACACATGAACAAAGAAAGGAATGCATTAAATTTAATGTGAAGTTTCTTAATAACAAAATTGGTTATAGACTTTTTCTGGATCCAGTTTAGTTAATAGATTCATTCTAAAACAAGAATCCAAGGAATTTTGCATCTGGAAAAATATTTTAAGTATGTTTTCTGGAAACAAAAAACCACAAGGACCTAAACACTTCCATCTCTTGCACAACTACATGCCCTAGGCAAATACCGGCCAGTCCTTCTATCCAAGACAGGTTTTTCCAGGAGCCTGTGTGCAAGCCGGCAGCTGGGTGTGATGCTGCTACAACACCTAGACAGGGATGAAGGCTTCCAGGTACTCTCCTCGCCTCTGGCCAGCCCTTTTCCAACCATGAAATTGAAATGTGGGTTTCCCTTTTCCCACTTGCTCAGACTATTTGTATTCTTCCCTTTAAATTCTTTGCTGAGTGTCCTGCTCCACCTTGGACATTGACTTGAGTTGTACTCTGACTCTCATTAACCCCAACTTACCACTTCCTTACACTTTCCTCTGGAAAATATCATGCTTATCAGGAAGCATTAGTGCAAGAGTATAAAACATATGTCATACAACTTTTCACTAGATTTTGTTAGAAGCATTGAAAATTAATGCATTTAGCAGACAGTAATAACAGAAATGGTATGCTATAAGATGCTCTATATGACACAAAAGCTCAGACTGAAAAGCCAATAGATTAATCTGTGAGAAACAGAGAGATGGGAGTGTTAATTAGCTCAAAATCAAACAAGTTTTATCCTCAGAATTCTTTATTTCTGAAAATAAGACAGAAATAAGATGTAGGAATATATATAAACACCACTAGAAAGCAATTAAATGCAGAATTTATTACAATACAGAATTAACTGAGATAATAAATACTATTAATTTTTAGAATACCATAAAGTTAGTGAAAGAGTTGTGTATGCTGTTGAAAACTGACTAGATTAGAATAAAATGAGTTCATTTTTAAATTATCGTTATTATTAAATTTTTACTGATATAATTGTACATACTTATGGAATATGTGTTTTGATATGTGTACATTGTGTAATGAGCAAAACAGATTATAATAGCATATTCAGCACCTTATATATTTATCATTTGTTTGTATTGAGTACATTCAAAACCTCCTCTTCTAGCTTTTTCAAATATGATACATTATTGTTAACTCTCCCCTTCTCCCTCCTCACTACACTTCCCATCCTCTGGTGACCACTATTCTACTCTCTACTTCTATGAGAACAACTTTTTTAGATTTCATGTAAATGACATCATGCAGTATTCATCTTTCTGTTCCTGACTTATTTCACTCAATATAATTTAACAGGTTCATCCACGTTGCCATAAGTGACAAAATTTTTATTCTATTTTTTTATGGCTGAATAGTATTCTATTGTGTATATATACATCGCATTTTTAAGTCCATTCAACCACTGAGGGAATTTAGGTTCTTTACTTACCTTGCCTGTTGTGAACTGTAGTGTGACAAACACAGGAGTGCAAATATCTCTTTGACAGACTGAAACCCCAGTAGTGGGATTGCTAGAGCATAGGGTAGTTCTATTTCTAATTTTTTTGAGGAACTGCCATACTGTTTTCCATAATGGCTGAATTAATTTACATTTCCCCTACCAATGTGTAAGGGTTCTCTTTTCTCCATCTCTTTACCAACATTTGTTACTGTTTATCTTTTTGATAATAGTCATTCTAACCAAAGTGAAGCAATATCCTACTGATATTTTGACTTGCATTTCACTGATGATTAATAATATTGAGCATTTTTCATATATCTCTTGGCCATTTGTATGTCTTCTTTTAAGAAACATAGTCAGGTCTTTTGCCAGTTTTTTAATTGAGTTTTTGTTGTTGTTGTTGTTTCACTTCCTTAGATATTAACCCCTCATCAGATGCATAGTTTGCAAATACATTATCTCATTCTCTATGTGTCTCTTTGCTTTATTGATTGTTCTATTGTTCTAAATTGCTGTGCAAAAAAAAAAAAAAAGGTTGAAGTAATCTCATTTATCTATACTTGCATTTGTTGCTTGTGCTTTTGAAGTTTCTATCCATAAAAAATCCTTGTGTAGGATATTTTTCATAGATATTTTCTCCTGTGTTTTCTCTTCTAGCAGTTTTGTAGTTTAGGGTTTTACATTTAAGTCTTTAATTCATCTTGAGTTGATGTTTGTCTATGGTAAGAGATAAGGGTCTAGTTTCATTCTTCTACATGTGTTTAACCAGTTCTCCTGACACTATTGAAGAGACATTCTTTTTCCCATTTTGTGTTTTTGACACCTTTGTCAAAAATCAGTTGGCTGTAGATGCATGGATTTATTTCTGGATTTTTTATTCTGTTCCATCAGTCTATGTGTCTCTTTTTATGCCAGTACCATGTTGTTTTGGTTATTAACACTTGGTAGTATATTTTGAAGTCAGGTAGTCTAATGTCACCAGCTTTACTCTTTTGCACAATACGTCTTTGGCTATTCAGGATCTTTTGTGGATCCATGCAAATTGTAGAGTTGATTTTTCTATTTTTGTGAAGAATGTCATTGGTAATTTGTTAGCAATTGCATTGAAACTGTAGATTGCTTTGAGTGGAACAGGCATTTTAACAATATTAAATCTTGCAATTCATGAACACAAAATAACTTTCTATTTTTTGTGTCTTCCTCAATTTTTTGTAGTTTTAATTGTTGATATATTTTGCTTCATTAGTTAAATTTATTCTTAGGTAACTTTTTTGTAGCTATTGAAAATTGTATTGCCTTCTTGATTTCTTTTTCAGATTCTTCACTATTGGCATATAGAAATACAACTGCATTTTGTATGTTGATTTTATATCTTGCAACTTTATTTATTAGTTCTAATAGTTTTTTTGTGTTAAGTATAGGGTTTTCTATATATAAAGATCATGCTATCTGCAAACAGGGACAGCTTGATTTCTATTCTTCCTATTTGGATGCCCTTTATTTCTTTCTCCTACCTGATTGCTCTAGCCTGGACTTCCAGGACTATGTTCAATAAAAGTGGTGAAAGTGGGCACTTTTGTCTTGTTTCAGATCTTAAAGAGAAAGATTTCAGCTTTTCCCCTTTCAGAATGATGTTGGTTGTGAGTTTATGTATGGCCTTTATTATGTTGAGGCATGTTCCTTCTATACCTAATTTGTGGAGAGTTTTTATTATGAAGAGATGTTGAATTTTATCAAATACTTCTATTGAGATATGATTTTTATCCTTCATTCTGTTAATGTAATATATCATGTTTATTGATTTGCCTGTGTTGAACCATCCCTGCATCTCTAAAATGAATTCCACTTGATTATGGTGAATAATATTTTTAATGTGCTGCCGAATTTGGTTTGCTTATATTTTGTTGAAGATTTCTATATCTATGTTAATTAGGGATATTAATCTGTAGATTTTGTTGTTGTTGTTGTTATGTTATTGAAATTAAGCTCTGGACCCTGAATGAGATCACAGTCTAGGAACGTAAGTTTTTTGTTTAGATATACAAGACATAACGGTTGCACAAGAGGCAGGAGTAGTAGACATCACATAGAGAATCGGGGGGGTTTACAGAGAGTAACATTTAGGATGGCTGTTGAAGAATATGCTCACTGGGAAAACACAGGCAGAAGGGAATTCCAGGGAGAAAAAAGGGGGCAGAAGAATTCATGGCTGTTTGGGGAAATGCAGGCAGGGTTTATTTTTTGTTTTTGTTTGTTTTTTAAAAGAGACAGGGTCTTGCTCTGTCTCCCAGGCTGGAGTGCAGTTGTGCAATCACATCGGAGTGCAGTGGTACAATCACGTCTCACTGCAGCCTAAACCTCCTGTGCTCAAGGAATCCTTCCACCTCAGCCTCCTGAGTAGCTGAGACCTCCGGCACGTGCCACCAGGCCTAGCTAATTTTTTATTTTTTGTAGATGGGGTTTCACTATGTTGCCCAGGCCAGTCTTGAACTCCTGGGCTCAAGCAATCCTTCCACCTCTGCCTCCCAAAGTGCTGGAATTATAGGTGTGAGCCCCCGTGCCTGACTGAAATTCAAGTATTTTAAAATTGCTGAAATATCAGTTATAGAAAAGAGTGGAAAGTGATAGGGTTTGAAAGACAGAAGTGGGCTAGATAATAAAATACTTTACTATGTTAATGGGTTGAGAATGATTTCTGTGGTGATGAGGATTCTAAAAATGTAAGTTTTAGAATCTAGAAGCAACATGAGGAATGGACTGGGGGTGGGGAGGAAGAGATCAGACACAAGTCAGGGGACTGTTGCCATAAACCATGACTAGGTGAAACATAGGGCCTGGACTAGAGTAGTATACAGAGAGGGTGTCCTGGATGGTTTTCAGGTTTGGCATGAGCACCCGGTTCATGCTGACAAAGTGACTAACGGGAGGTGTTCAGGGGTTTGGAGCACAAGAAAGGGCGTTCTACTTTTATACACATTGAGTTTGAAGTGACTCTGAGACACTCAGTTGGGTCTGTATAGAGAAGCTGGAGCTCAAGAATATGGAAAAGCAGTGATGATGCAGCCGTAAAAGACGCTGAGATTGTTTAAGGAAAGTGTGGTTATATCGAGAATGAGAGAGATAAAAGCAAAAATCTTGGCATGATGGTATTTAGGAAGTTGAAGAAATGATTGAGGAAGGGCAGCCAGAGAAGGAAGTTATATGGTATATGACAAAAAATGGAACATTTTCACCAGCAGGAGTAGGTTAATAGAAGAGGACTGAAAATTGACAACTCTGAACTCACTAAAAGTTGATAATATGAATTGACTTTGGCAAGAGCCAGAGGATAGAAATTAGAATAGAATAAATTAAAGAATAAACAGGAAATAATTTAATCTCAAGAAACTCAATCAGAAAGGTTGAAGGAAGCAAAAGTGCTGGCTTCCTTTACTTTGGCATGGCCAGGTGCTCACGAACCTGAAAACCATCCAAGACACCCACTCTGTATACATACTCTAGTCCAGGCTCTATGTTTCACCTAGTCATAACTTATGCCTTAGGAGGCAGTTTGATGGAAGGCTTTTATAAATTAGAGGAGATCAGAAAATCTCAGTACGGTCAGGGCCTAAGGAGAAGGAGCCAGTCAAGAACACAGGTGCAAAAACAAGGGAACAGAGTTTCTGCAATGGACCCAGGGACACAGGGCCTGCTGGAGAAGAAGATGAGGAGGCTGTGGATAGACAGTTTGGCCATGGTGGGCAGCTGATAGTTGCGGGGCACACATAGGAGGACCTCTCAGTTCTCTGAGGTATAAAGGCTAGATAAGGAAGGGCTGGAGCTGGCGGTGTAAAGGCCAGATAAGGAAGTTCTCTGAGGTATAAAGGGCAGATAAGGAAGTTCTCTGAGGTATTAGGGCCAGATAAGGAAGAGCTGGAGTTGTGAGGGTGGGTGTCAGGGGAAACCTATTTTCCGTCTGAGAGGCAACACGTGTTTTCCTCTGCTGCAGTCTTGCAGTACGCAGACCATAGCTTCATGCTTACACACGGCCTCCAACTAGTCCCTAGTTATTTCACAAACCCGCCTTCTGTCCTCATGCAAATGTGAGTACTAGAAATTAAGATTTCTCCCTCTCTATTTTCCTTATGGCATTATCGCATATTAGAAAGTCTTGGGTTTTTGAATTAGATACATTGGGTTTGAGTCTTGAATCCAATTCTTACTAGGTATATGCACTTAGGCAACTTTTCTCCATTGTCTGAAACTTAGATTCCTTACATACAAAATGGAGGTAGTAATATAGACCTCATAATAATGTAAAGATTAAACTAAAAACTTGTATCCCATCTCTCATCCATAACATGGAGGCCTAGACTGGGCACCTGATATGCTTCCTCTATGCATCATAAACAAATCAGTAGCCTGGAACACTGACGTATATCAACATAAAAATGTCTTTTCTTCAACTATTATATTCAGTTTCATCTCTAACTTTAAAATATATTTCCTAACATTAAAGAAACTATGGGAAAGGGTCATTCTATTACATTCCAATTTTGTCCTTCAGTAATCACACCCACCACCTCACTTTCAGGTGTACACAGCAAGAAATCCAAATCAAGAGCTTGGTTTGGCTATTACCACATGGCAGGCCTCCTTGGGCAGTATTCCACTGGGTTTGAGTGTTTCATAGACATATTTGCCTTGGCCTGTAGTCTTGTTTTCTTAGCTCAATACTGCCAGCTTTCAAGATTATGCAAGATAATAGTGACATATTTTATTTAATGCTTCATTTTCTTTATAAGAGTAGTTTTGGGCTAAAAACAATACAAACAAAAACAACAAAACATGCTTCATAAGCCTCATGCCTCTTGGGCCCTGGCTTGTTCAGCTGAATACAGGCCAATAGAGAATAATGGGGTCACCAAGTTCTGGACACACAGCAGTGGAAAATGTCAGATGTTGGATGGTCTATTCCTTTCTCTGGCACCAGCTCAAGTAACTTCCTGAATAAATCCTAAGTGCTTTAAGAAATAAAAATGACTCTTAAGAACATGTTTTCTTTCTAGTATAGAGAAAACACTGGTGATGTTGGCTTTTTTTGTTTTTTTTTAGCATCCTTCTTCATTTTGAATTTGAAAGCCACAGAAAAGTCAGTTGTTTAAGGAAATGCCAAAAAGAGATGAAGTATATGAGATAATAATAATAGCATAGTACCACTCTTTTATCTGTATAAAGGGAGGTCTAGGCCTTTAAAACAATTATTGACCAAAACATAGTTTAACGTCATTTTTAGACAAAACATGTTGTTGCATGCTACCATTTTAAAAAGAAGATAAAAACATTCTCCAAACATGAAAAGTTTTTTTTTTAAAGAGTGTGTAACAGGGAGGATTTGGGGCCCCGCTAATTCAACATTTGTAAAGAATGGTCTGGGTTGTTGCTTCTCTCTTGTTGCCACTTCTGCACAAAGGTGCTGATGTGTAGTGAAGAGATAAAAGGTACATAGCAGAAAGAAGAGGCTTAAAAAGCAAAACTGATAGTTCATGATGTGAGACCTGCAAGCTAAACAGTCCTTGAATAATGGAAAGATGATTTGTGTGTGTGTGTTTACTTAACATCTCATTTCCTAACAACTCAAAGGCTTTCTACTTGTGGCTATGAGAATGCACTGCTCAGATCTTTTACTACAAGGTGCTTCTGCCCCAGTCAATCTATCTCCTTCTTAATGCTAAGAGCACACTTCCTGCAGGATACTCCTGCCCAATGAACGAATTTTGCAGGAGGACTGATGCTGACTGCTTCCAGTGAGAGGTGGGACACTTCCTATACCTGGGTTTGGCTCTGGGACTCTCCACTGGTCAGGCTAAACTTTCTTGGAACTATATTAGGGTCTGAGAACCCTCCTTCTCTCTCTCCTTCCAAGGGTGTCAGGCCTCCATTGCAGTCTGGAGGCTCTTCCAACTTTCCTTTTTACCTTTCCTAAGAAATCTCTCGCACATCTAATCCTATCTTGATATCTGCTCTTGGCAGACATGAACTAACGTACTCATCCACTATTTTGTTTTTGCTTATCACCAAAAGCAGTTATTTATAGACAGAAAAGTTGAGGCAAAATAAGATTTAATAAATTGCCAAAGGAGATACAATAACTCAGTGGCCTATCTCAGCTCTTTCTTAGGACCTGAGGCTTATGATTCCCTACAATCTTTCATTTAACAGATATTTATTGAATGACTATCACGTGGTTGGCTCTAGAGCTTATCCTAAGAATACAGAGCTCTTACTGAAAGGTTCTATGCAAGAGAGTGGCATGCTCAGATCTGTGATATAATCAGATCATGTTGCTACAAAGTAGACTATGAATGAAGGGAAGCGAGGTCAGATTAGAGGGGATCAATGTGGAGGCTGCTGCAGACACTCAGAGAAGAGATGATGGCAGCATGTGTCACAGTAGAAGAGGCAAGGAAATGTTTAATAAGGAAAATTGAGAAGATTGCTGACTTGGTGCATATATACTCTGCACCAAGCCCTGGCCTACACTCTGGGAAGGCAGAGAACAAAAGACACATTTGCAACTGTCCAGGATTTGACTGGCTTTTGTTCAAAGATGTGTAAGTAAAGGAACTTTTAGTTCACCCCAGTTGCTTAAAGCCCAGGGACATAATGGAAAACAGGAGGAAAAAACCCAACTTTCCAACAACAATAAAACAAGAATATGACCATAAGCCTAAACCACAGACCATGACACACAGAAGCCATTTATGGTGGAAAGGTCTGCCAACAGGAGGATGCTGAGAGCAGACACAGCCTCAGACTCAGAACAGGATGCAACCATTTCCAAAAGTGAGTGTCACAATAGTGGAAAGCCTGTCAATTGATCCTTTGAATGGGAAAATCAGTGCTAAGAGAATCTGGGAGAAGCAGGGAGTCCCCTTATGTGTAGTTCTCTAACACAAAAGGAAGTCAGGGGAGGTGGGGCTAAGACAGACTGATGCCCCATATTGACTTGGACACCCAGAAGTGAAGCCAGGCTGAAGGATAGAAGGGAATAATCAAGTCTCAGATGTTGAGACAAAGTCTTGGGCTTTACTGGGCTTCAGGATGAATCAAATTGCCTTCTAGAATAAGAGTTGCAACTAGAGCCTGCCAGCCAAATCTGGCCCATTGCTTATTTTTGTTTTGTTGCAAGCTGGGAATGATTTTTGCATTTTAAATAGTTAAGAAAAATAAAAAACAATGAATAATACTTCATGACAAGAAAGTTATATGATATCCAAATTTCAACATCCATGAATAAAGTTTTATTGTAACACAGCCATGCACATTTGTTTATATATTGTCTATGGCTACTTTCAGGCTATATATGTATCAGTGTGCTAGGGCTGCCATAAAGAATATCACAGACTGGGTGATATTTCTAAAATATCTAAAATATCTAAAAGTTTCTAAGCTATTTCTTTTCTTTCTTTCTTTTTCTTTTCTTTTTTTTCTTTTTTTTTTTTTGGAGACAGAGTCTCACTCTGTTTCCCAGGCTGGAGTGCAATGGCACAATCTTGGCTACCTGCAACCTCTGCCTCCTGGGTTCAAGCAATTCTTCTACCCCAGCCTCCCAAATAGCTGGGATTACAGGCATGAGCCACCATGCCCAGCTAATTTTTGTATCTTTAGTAGAGATGGGATTTCACCATGTTGGCCAGGCTGTTCTCAAACTCCTGGCCTCAAGCAATCCACCCGCCTTGGCCTCCCAAAGTGCTGGGATTACAGGCATGAGCCACCACGCCCAGCAAGAAATTTATTTTCTTACATTTCTGGAGGCTGGGAAGTCTAAGGTATCAGCAGTGTTGGTTTCTCCTGAGACCTCTTTCCTTGGCCGGCAGATAACCACCTTTTTGCTGTGTCCTTACATGGCCTTTTCTCATTCTAAGTGTTCATTCCTGTGTCTTTCTCTTTTTCTAAGGATACCAGTCGTATGGCACAGCCCTTATGAATGGGATCAGTGCCTTTGTAAAAGACATACCAGAAAGCTGCCTTGTCCCTTCCACTACGTGGGAACACAGGGACAAGGCGCCAGCTATGAACCAGAAAGTGGGCACCAAATTTGCTGGCACCTTGATCTTGGACTTTCTAGCCTCCAGAATTGTGAGACTGGACTAAGATGAGGGACACAATTCAGTTTATAACAGGCTACAATGACAGAGTTGAGTAGTTGAGGCAGAAAATGTAAGGTTCTCAAAGCCGAAAACATTTATTCTCTGGCTCTCCACAGAAGAACTTTGCCAAGGATGTAAGGTTCTCAAAGCCAAAAACATTTATTCTCTGGCTCTCCACAGAAGAACTTTGCCAAGGATGTGCAAAAGTGAGAGAAGACTTGCCCCCAGGGCAAAAGAACTAAAAGATTTGGTACAGAGTGTTTGTGACAAGAACACAAATAACTCCAGGGCATTTGCACCTAAGCCTTGGGCTCATGTTATTCCTTAGCGAACAGGATGTCCTATTCAAATTACAAGTAATTATCAAAAAGGAATCACTGAGGGACACGTAAAAAGAAATTTGGTTAAAAAAGTGTGCATGTATGTGGTGTGGAGGATGGTGAAAACCCAACAAACATATATTACACATAAATTACTGAAAGGAAATCAATAAAAATTCAGAATAACTGTTCTCCATAGTTTCAAAGAGAGTATAGAAAACACAATCTCTCCTTAAAAGTTTCTAAGCTAAAAAAAAAAACACTTAATAAACAATGTATTACAAAATCACTTAAAAGACAAAAAGTCAACTGCCAAGGCCTTAGATTGAAATAAAAGAGAAACATAATAATGTTGCAGGTGTGAAAATTAACATTTGAAGCCACAAGACAAAAGAATAAGTTAGACATAAAACATAGCAAAGGAGCTAGTAGAGAGGCTTAAAGAATTTAATGAGGTGTCGAGGAACAAAGAAAGATACAAAAATGATTGTGGTAAAGAGGACAGATATGGAAGAAGAGAAATCCAACATACAGAAAACTGGCTTTCCTGAAGAAGCAATCAACAATAAGGACACAAAGATAATTCAGTCAGTAATGGAATTTTATGAAATAAACAACCACTTAATTTGTTGCTTGATGGGTCCCACTGTCCTCTAGAAAGTCTAATACAAGCAATGCCAAGTTTCATCCTCTCTAAAGGATGAATCATATAGGCATCCAGATGAAAATCCTCAAAGCCAGAAAGGAGAACTTTCATTTACAAAGATTTGGGAGAAATCAAATTGGGATAAAAAAGTGTCTGTCCATTTAAGATAACACGGGGAGAAATCCCAGATATAGGTGATGGGGAGGAAGACAGCAAACCACATTGCCATGAATGTACCAATGCAACAATCTTGCATGTTCTTCACATGCACCCCAAAACCTAAAACGCAATAAAAAAAAAAAATATATATATATATTTTAATTTTCCTAAGCAAGGCTTGGGTTAAAGCAGAACCTCGGCCTGAGATTGCAAACTATGGAGAAATTTGAACTGCACCAGGGATCTTCTAAAAAGAGGTACTCAGAAGAAATGCATAAGCTTAAGTACACATTAGAAGACACTGAAATATGAAAATAAAGGAACTAAGCACCCATTTCAAGAAGATAGAACAAGAGAGACAATAAAACAAGCTTGGTCCCCTCCCCCAAGAAAAAGATATTCTATAAGCCTGAAAACAATAGATAGACAATATTAGGACTGCAAGAATTCAGGAAACATCCAATACACCCGTCTTAGTCCATTCAGGCTGCTATACTAAACTACCATAGACTGGGTGGCTCATAAACAAACTTATTTCTCACAGTCTTGGAGGCTGGAAAGTCCAAGATCAAGGTGCTGGCAGAATTGGTGTCTATGGAGTACCCATTTCCTAGTTTATATTTTCGCTATGTTCTCACAAGGCAGAAAAGTCAGAGATCTTTTCGGGGTCTCTTTTACAAGAGTATTGATCCCATCATAAGGTTTCATTCTCATGACTTAATCACCTCCCAAATGCCCCATCTCCTAATACCACCATATTGGGGGTTAGATTTAGATTGAATTTTGAAGTTGACATAAACATTTGGTATATAGTAGTAACTCCTTAAAATACAAAGATTTTGATAACAAAAGCTACTAGAGGGAAGATAAAAAATGAAAACTTAGTAACTAAGGCATGGAGAAACCATCATATAAGAACAGGTGGTGAGCATCAGAAGTATTTAATTATAGAATCATGGCATTTCCATCATCTTACATGGTTATAGTTTCTATAATTATAATTCACACAGTTATTTAGGTTTTTATTCTGACAATGTCAAAATAATTACACAAAAACAAAACTTAAAAAGTTTGAAGAAGGGGATGTTGGAGAAGGTGTTAATGTGCTCATTTCCTTATCTTTTATAAGAGGGAGTTAAAAGGCATCACTTAAAGTTAAAATATGTAGTTTATAAAATCATAACAAACCCAACTGCTTAGTGTTTTTCATGTTTTCAGCAAGGAATCTTTTATGATCTGGTTTCTCCTGTGTAGAGAAACTTTCAAGTTTAGCAATTCTTTTAGTCTCACTAGATTCTTTTTCTTATCTCCAAATAAAACTAAAATATAATACATTATGATGAGGATAACATGTAGATTCAGCAAGGCTGCTGCTAACATAGAGAGGGTCTTTATGTAAATTAGAAACCAGCAACTCCTGTTGGGAAACAAATTATATATTCATTCTGTCTGTCTCTCTCTCTCTGGGTAGCTGGATTATAAAAGGACACCTTCTGGTTACTGACAAATGTGTCTGGATTTCAAACCCCATTCTTCCTATGGACACTTCTGAGTGAGAAACAATCTGCACAACATGTTTGTTATTAGTAGTAGCAGTATTTTTTTTTTTTTTTTTTTAGATGGAGTCTTGCTCTGTCGCCCAGGCTGCAGTGTAGTGGCATGATCTCGGCTCACTGCAACCTCCGCCTTCTGGGTTCAAGCGATTCTCCTGCCTCAGCCTCCTGAGTAGCTGGGGATTATAGGTATGTGCCACCATGCCCAGCTAACTTTTATGTTTTTAGTAGAGACAAGGTTTTACCATGTTGGTCAGGCTGGTCTCAAACTCCTAACATCGTGATTTGCCCACCTTGGCCTCCCAAAGTGCTGAGATTACAGGTATGAGCCACTGCACCAGGCCTATTATTATTTTAATCTTGTTGCTTTTTCTTCACTTTCTACAGCCTATTGAGGTACAAATGACATAGGATAAATTGCATAGATATAGTGTACAATTTGATAAGTTTTGATGTACTATATCCATGAAACCATCACCACAATCAAGGTAGTAAATATCTCTTCCCTCCAAAAGTTTTCTCATGCCCTTTTTCCACGTCTCCCATTCTTTGTTTCCCTCCCACCTCCAGTCCCCAAATGACTAAGCATGTGCCTTCTCTAACAATCAGTATACATTCTTTAGAATTTTGTGTAAATAAAATCATACAGCATTTATCCTATTTTTCCTGCTTCTTTCATTTAGCATAATGTATTTGACATTCATTCATATTATTTCATGTATAATTAGTTTGTTTTTCTTTATTATTGAGTAGTGTTCTATTATTTAGAGATAGCACAATCTGTCTGTTCATTTGTCTACTGATAGACACTTAGGCTGTTTCTAGGTTTTTGCTATTACGGAAAAAGCTGCTATGAACATTTGTGTACAATTCTTTGTCTGGGTATTTTCTTCTTCATCTCATAGAAGTGGAAAGGTGAAATCATATGATAGGTGCGTTTACTTTTTAGGAACTGCCAAGTTGTGCAGATTTATGCTTCCATATTGTACCATGTTCCTTTTGTCTAAAGGACTTCCTTTAACATTTATTGTAGAATAAGTCTTCTGGTATTAAATTTTTTATTATTTTGTAGGTGGAATCTAGTCATTATTTCACCTTTATTTGAAATACATTTTTTCTGGATATAGAATTCTAGCTTGACAGTTTCTTTTTTTTTTTTTTTTTTGTGATGGAGTCTCACTCTGTCACCAGGCTGACGTGCAGTGGTGCAATCTCTGCTCACTGCACTCTCTGCCTCCTGGGTTCAAGCAATTCCCCTGCCTCAGCCTCCTGAGTAGCTGGGACTACAGGTGCACGCCACCACGTCCAGCTAATTTTTTGTATTTTAGTAGAGATGGGTTTCACCATGTTGGCCAGGATAGTCTCGATCTCCTGATCTCGTGATCCACCTGCCTCGACCTCCCAAAGTGCTGGGATTTCAGGTGTGAGCCACCATGCCGAGACCAATAGTTTCTTTTTCAGGACATAGACTTATTGCTCCAATGGCTTGCATTATTTCCAAAAAAAATGAGATGCCATTCTTATCTTATCTTTGTTCCTTTGTATGTAATATGCCTGTTTTCCTCTGGCTGAACTAAGATGATCTCTTTATTATTTAGAGATAGCACAATTTGTCTATTAATTTGTCTGCTGATAGACAGATTAAGTAATTCCTCTATAATGTGCCTTTTTCAAATTTTTCAAATTTAACAGTGTATTTTTCAAATTTCTTACACTCTTGAGTTCATTGAACTTCCTAGTTCTGTGGGTTTAAAGTTTTTATCCAATTTATAAAAATTTAGGCCATTATGTCTTCAACTATTTTTTTCTGTTTTTCCCTTTCTTTATTCCATTGAGGATTCTAATTATGGGATGAAAGTCAACAGCAAAAAGAAAGATTGTCTCTGGGTCATGGATTTGGGCTGATATTTAATTCCTCCTTTGTCTTGTACATATCTCTTAAATTTTAAATACTGAAAATGTTTCCCACTTATTTTTAAAAATAACTGACAACTCATTTCTCAAATACAGAAATTCTTATCCCAAATTTAAAAATGAAACTCATTAATATGCTATATTTTTTCCTAGATTTCTAAAGCATCACGTAGAATCAACTCAAAAAAAAAAAAAAAAAAGGGTGACCAAAATGAACAACATCTTTCTTGCACTCAGCCAAAATTTCCAGTTCTGTATTTTAAAACTGTATCATTGGCCGGGAGCAGTAGCTCATGCCTGTAATCCCAGCACTTGGGGAGGCCAAGACGGGCAGATCATGAGGTCAAGAGATCAAGACCATCCTGGCCAACATGATGAAACCCCATCTCTACTAAAAAATACAAAAATTAGCCAGGGATGGTGGTGCATGCCTATAGTCCTAGCTACTCAGGAGGCTGAGGGAGGAGAATCTCGAATCCAAGAGGCAGAAGTTGCAGTGAGCCGAGATTACGCCACTGCACTCCAGCCTGGGCGACAGCACGAGACTTCGTCTCAAAAAAACAAAAACAAAACTATATTATCATTTTGAAATTCTGGCAACTTTAAGCTTGCCTAAAGATAAAAATATGTGTGCTATTCATACAATGAGATACTACTTAGTAATAAAAAGAAATGAATTATTAATATAGGGAACAACATACACGAGGTCTCAAAATAATTGGGCTAAGTGAAATAAACAAGACAAAAAGAGCACATATATTATTTAATTCCATATTTGTAAAATTCTAGAAGATGCAAATTAATGTGCTGTGACATAAAGTTTGTTACTGGTTGCTTTGGGATGACAGTGATGAGGAAGGAGAGATCTCCAAGGAGTGTGAGGAAACTTGCTGTGTTGGACATGGCCATTATCTTAGTTATGTGATGGTGTCCTGTGTGCTGGCATGTGTTAAAACTCATCAAATTGTACACTTTAAATATGTCCAGGTTATTGTATGTTAATTATATACCTCAGCAAAGTTGATTTAAAAATTCATTTTACATTTAAAACAATAAAGTCTGTGACATGTATCTCTTATAAAACCATAAATGGGAGAAAATTAGGATATACTGAGCAACTTCTCTGTCCTAAACAATGCTAAGCACTTGTGCTAAGTTTTGTCATCTAATCCTGATACCAGCCACATGAAGTGGGCAATATTAGCACTACATTTAACAAAGGAGGAAACGTAGGCTCAGAAACATAAGGGTTCCTCAGTGGGGACTCTGGGGTTTGTATTAGGTCTTATTTCAGATTTATACCTTTTCCATAGTAGTAGAGGCTTCTCTTGAGGTATTTTTGCCTGCTAGGAATCCTAAGAATTATTAATACTTGTAAGTTTGTGACAATATCCTTGCTTATTATGGTATTTTGCTTAAAGATAGGTTATAGCTTAGGCTTTTTATCTTGGAGTGACTTTTTACAGGGTATTCAAGATGGAGATTAAATATATGAATTTGTAATACTGGTTTTTCTTTGTTTCTGATTGTCATAATCTGCATGTTTATGCAATATTTAAAACTAGGAATTGATACACTTTGTAGAATGGCAAGGAGAACCAGAAAAAAAATCTGCCTTCGAAAGAACATAACTTGCCCATACTCTGTTAAAAGTCCAGAATAGTTTAGTTAGCAGCAATATCCACATAGTTCATTTTGCCATAAAATGGAACTATATGATTTTCTCCCCAATTTTTCTTGTATTAAAAGCATGCAACCACAATGAAGAAGAAACAACTTTGAATGTTTCTTTTATCCATATTAACACTTTCCAGCCTCCCTCCCACCTCTCTCTCACACAAACCCTGCACTCTGCCCCATCTGTTCTATTCTATCAACCACTTCTCTATACATATATTCATTTATTCTGCCATTTGCCTCTGAACTTGCACTTTTGTTACTCTGTCTTCCTGGGAAAGTAGTCCACCTTTAAAATGTCAACATTCTTTGAAGATTTGTTTTAATCCTCCCCCTACCATGGTGTCTTTCGTGTTCCTCCTGACAAAAAACAAACAGTTCACTTTCCCCAGTCTTTGAAGTATTTACTTTCTGTACCATTCACTTACCCTTTACAGATAACATACCACATTATTAGTCTGCATGATGATTTTACTCTTTAATATTTGTATTAGTCAGGGTTCTCTAGAGGGACAGAACTAATAGAATACATGTATATATACAGGGGAGTTTATTAAGGAGTATTGACTCACATGATCACAAGTGAAGTCCCACGGTAGGCTGTCTGCAAGCTGAAGGGCAAGGAAGCCCTTCCAAGTTCCAAAAACCTCAAAAGTAAGGAAGCCGACAGCACAGCCTTAAGTCTGAGGCTGAAGCCCAAGAGCCCCTGGTAAACCACTAGTGTAAGTCCAAAAGTCCAGAAGCTAAAGGACTTGGAGTCTGATGTTTGAGGGCAGGAAGTTTCCAGCATGGGAGAAAAGATGAAGGTGGTAAGACTCAGCAAGTCAACTCCTTTCTACCTTCTTCTGCCTGCCTTATCCTAGCCATGCTGGCAGCTGATTAGATGGTGCCCACCCCGATGGCAGGTGGTTCTGCCTCTCCTAGTCCACTGACTCAAATGTTAATCTCTTCTGGCAACACCCTCACCGACACACCCAGGAACAACACTTTGCATCATTCAGTCCAATCAAGCTGATACTCGATCACTCAGTATTAACCACCACAATATTTTAGATTGTTGGAGGGTTACAGTCCCATCATATACCTCTGTTCCTCTCAAAGTGCCTAATTGAGGGCTTTCTACTTAAATGGTCAATACATATTTGGTGTCTAAACTGAATAAGTAAATAGTCTGCAAATTGCTGGAAGTGATGCAGGGTAGGCAAGCCTCCGAATTGGGGCTTAGCTTGGGAAGGTTCTTGACTTTGCCCAGGAAAGAATTCAAGGGTGGGCCTGTGGTGTTAGACAGCAACTTTTACTGAAAAGGCAGAGCACAGCAACAACAGGGATACTGCTCTTTGCGGAGCAGGGCTACCCTGTAGGCAGTGTGCCCAGAGGAGCAGCTCAGAGGCAGTCTGCAGTCAGATTTATACCTACTTTTAATTACACACAAATTAAGGAAGAGATTAGGCAGAAATTTCTAGAAGAAGGTGATAACTTCCAGGTTGCCCAGTCATTGCCATGGGAAGAGTCCATAACCTCCAGAGGCTGCCATGGTAATGGTAAACTGACACTGCACACTGGTGGGTGTACCTTTTGGAAAGCTGCTTCTGCCGTGTCCCTGCTTTAGTTACTCAATTTGGTCCAGTGTCCAAGCCCTGCCTCCAGAGTCAAGCCCTGCCTCCTACCTCAGAAATGCCAAGAAATGTTAGAGAAAGCAGAGACCAGCTGTATGGAACTCACTAGGGTAACATACTTGGAGATCTGGAGTGTGCTAACCCCAGTTCATGTAACCTGGTGGGAACTAGTGCTTTATCCTTTTTGAGTGTCAAAATATATGTGTAGAATTAAAATATTAGGTCGATGGTTACTGAACTATATATCCATCAAATGATGTGAAGGCTGAGATTTTTACTTTAAAGTAAGCCAGTAGGGGGCTGAGAGAGAATATTGATAAAACAAAACTAGGCATGTGTCAATATTTATTGAAATGGGAGATGGATACAGGGTATTTTATTTTATTGGTCTCTATGGTTTGGTCTTTATTTGAATGTTTCAGTAGTATTTTTTAAAAGACTATTCATTAAAGCATTAATATATGTACAATGAAGAATAAAATATTATCATTTATACAACTTGATTATTGTAACATATATGTCCCTCCAAAACCTTATTTGATGAGAGATAACACAAAGGTCCATGTTTGGAAGGAATCTGTTTCCATGCTGCATTGCCCTTTAAAGCCACCATTGAAACAGTGGAACCCTACACTGATCTTATGCTACTATTGTACAATAATACTAAGCATTTCTTTATTTGTTTAAAAAAAGTGTTGAGGTTGGGCACAGTGGCTCACACCTGTAATCCCAGCACTTTAGGAGGCTGAGGAGGGCACGGATCACTTGAGGTCAGGAGCTCAAGACCAGCCTGGCCAACATGGTGAAAACTCATCTCTACTAAAAATAAAAAAATCAGCCGAGCATGGTGGTGGGCACCTGTAATCCCAGCTACTTAGGCTGAGGTGGGAGAATCGCTTGAACCAGGCAGGCAAAGGTTTCAGTGAGCCAAGATTGTGCCACTGCACTTCAGCCTGGGGCGACAGAGCTAGACTCTGTCTCAAAAAAAAAAAAAATTGTTAAATGCCTGCTATGTACTAGATACCACAGGAGGAGGTATAGTGCCTGCCTGCAAGACACTACCATTCTGGCAGGAAAGTCAGACTACAAGTGCCATTAAAACCTTAGGTTTTTCCCATCTCCGTAAAAACACAACCTCAAGCCAAAATTTGGGAAACATCCTTGATTCCTCTTTCCTTCAGTTCATATAGCCAATGTATTATCAAGCCTTGTCAACTCTGCTTCCTCTAAAATCTCCAGCTTTCTTCTTCTAGCCTTTATTTCTACCATTTTCATTGCTGTTTCCTTTCTACCATTTACCATGATCTGTTGCTTGCATTACAGCAGTCTCTTAATTGGTCTTCTTTCTTCTACTTTTTATTCCTATCATTCATCTTCAAAATACATCAGATAATGTTCCTCCCTATTGCCTAGAAGTCTCTGATAGGTTCCCATTGCATTGAGGATGGGATTTATAGGATCTTTCCTCTGTGATCCAAACTCATATCACTCTCCTCATTTGCTCCACTAAAGACTGACTAGCTTGCCTAGAAAAGTGACATGCACTGTACTAAGAAGCATTCCAGATTGGCTAGGAAAAAACATCTGCCAAATACACTACACTGTATGTTATATATTATCTTTCTTTCTTTTTCTTGAGACAGAGTCTCACACTATTGCCCAGGCTGGAGTGCACTGGTAGGATCTCAGCTCACTGCAACCTCTGCCTCCTGGGTTCAAGCAATTCTCCTGCCTCAGCCTCCCAAGTAGCTGGGACTACACGTGCATGCCATCACACCAGGCTAATGTTTTGTATTTTCAGTAGAGACAGGGTTTCACTATATTGGCCAGGCTGGTCTTGAACTCCTGACCTTGTGATCCACCCACCTTGGCCTTCCAAAGTGCTGGGATTGCAGGCATGAGCTACCATGCCCATCCTGTTACAGATTATCTTTCTAAGGAAATATAGCAGTGCATGTAACAT
This sequence comes from Lagothrix lagotricha, assembly GCA_963574225.1. Taxonomy (NCBI): domain Eukaryota; kingdom Metazoa; phylum Chordata; class Mammalia; order Primates; family Atelidae; genus Lagothrix; species Lagothrix lagotricha. The sequence goes on from CAUYNB010017589.1 coordinate 23,551, forward strand.
TGTACTGGTGTTTTCTTCATAACCAGATTACCATCAGCTATCTCGTTAATGTAGTTGACATTATTAAAAAGTAAAAAGAATATAGATATACAGAAAGAAATGTAATAATATGATATGATGGGACTCTTATCCTCCAATTATTTATTGTATGATTCCAGAGTCCCCACTGAGTAACCCTTATCTGTCTGAGCCTAGGTTTTTCTCATGTGTTAAATGTAGTGCTAATAATGCCTACTTTATGTGGCTGATATGAGGATTAGCTGACAAAACTTACCACAAGCACATAGAATTTTTTAGGACAGAGCAGTCCTAAACAGCACTCACAATATCCTAATTTTCTCTCATTTGTAATTTTACAAGAGATACATGTTACAGGTTTTATTTTTCAATGTAAAATAAATATTTTAAATCAACTTTGCTGAGGTATAACTAACATACAATATGGTTATGATGGGACTCTAACTCTCCAGTAATTTAAAATATTAAAGAGTAAAACTTGAAACATTCAAATAGAAACAAAACTGTAGAGACTACTATAATAAAATATGCTAATCTAATTCAATATTCTAAATCAGAATTTATAAATTTTTCTTTCCACTCTACTTGTCCTCCTGGTGTGCCTGATTATGATGAAAGAAACTGATATCTCTACAGGCCCCTGATATGAAACATTTTATCTTTAGCTTTTACCTTTTATTGCTCCCTCCATCCAATTAATCTATTGACAATCCTTATAATAGCAACTGCTATGGTTTGAATGTGTCCCCCAAAGTTCATGTGGCAGTCAGAAACTCTACCTCAAATGTGGAGGTGTTGGGAGGTGAAGCTTAATGGAAGGTGTCTGGGTCATGGGGACATTTTCCTCATGAGTGGATGAATGCCATTGTCATGGTAGTGGGTTTGTTATCATAGGAATGGCTTCCTTATAAAACAACAAGTTCAGCCTTCTTTGGCACTCTCACTCTCTCTTCCTCTCCCTCTCTCGCCCTCTCTTTGCTCTTCCACCTTCTGCCATGGGATGGCACAGCAAGAAGACTATCACCAGATGCCAATGTATTGATCTTGCCCAGATCTAGTTTCCAGCATCCAGAACTTTGAGAAATCAGTTTTTATTCATTATAAATGACTCAGTCTCAGGTACTCTTTTCTAGAAGCACAGCATGGACTAAGGCAGCAACTTTCTGTTCTTTCTTCTCCCTGTGAGTATTTCTCATCAACAGAATGAGAGCAGAAAGTGACATGGTAACTTCCCTGCTAAGGTCTTCTCTGCCTTCTCCTTCCTGTTTCACCTGCTAGATGCATAGGACAACAGGGCCCTAGAGGAAGGCAGCATCGTTAGAAAAAAGGAACTTAAGTTCCTGAATATTGCACAAAAGTGAGCCACCTGCTAACCAAGAACATATACTTCAAACTATTATAGTTGTGCTATTATTTAGGGGACCTACTTGTTACCACAGCTAGCCTACCCTAATATACATGCTTACTATGCATCAAGCACTGGGCTAAGCACTTTATATAAATTCTCTCATTTTACTCTAAGAATAATACTATAAGGAAGATATTATTACTATTCCTCTTTTACACAAAACAAAACTAGAGTCTACATAATTTAGGAGACTTACACAATGTCACAAGTAAGTTTCAGAACCAGCATTCAACCCAAGATTGCCTGATTCCAATATCCCATTCTTAACTCACATTAACCACTTTCCTTTATAATAAATGAATTCCAGTAATTTTAAGAATTAAAGTTGAGGTGCTATGATTTCTCTGCCTTTAGAATTTCTTGAGAGATGTATTAAACATTTTGGCCTTTTAAGTCACTGTAAGTCTAGTTTACATGGAATCCCCTCACTCTGAGTACTGGCAGAAATAATTTAAAAATTGAAATAACTTACATTTTACTCAACAAATATTTAAGAAATGATGTTTACCAGGTACTCCCATAAACACTGGGTACATAACTGTGAAACAGAGACACTGGCAAGGAGATAACATTAGAGTAGAGGGATAGGAAAATTTAAAAAGGTATCAATTGCTCATACGATTCTGTGAAATGGTGAACGTAGGCATTATTATCACATTTAATGAAGAGGAAACTGACACATTTTGTTTAAGATTAGTCCAATCTCATACATAGGCTAATGACAGGACCAGAAGACAGACCCTGGTCACCTGATCACAGACATCCCAAAGAATCAACTCCAAGAAGGACAGGGACAAGAGGAGAGGACGTTCGTGAGACGCGAGCTGTGCAGGTTTTAAGGAGCTACTACTGGAATAATATTAAGATATGAATAAGATTTTCAGCCTAACACTTTGGTTTTTTTGATAGGAAAAGACAAAGAGTATGAAATCCCCCTCGCCATACAGCCACGTAGAGGGTAGCAGAGATCTGCTGTGAGATGTGCTGTAAAGGTCTCTCTGCATGATGTAAATAAAATCAGCCTTGCAGGCTGCAGCAGCCGCTCCCTGCAAGTGCATTACAGTGTGGCTGATTCACAAGGTTTAATCCTCAGCTTCTAAGCACACAGACCAATTTAAATAAACTCCCATTTCTTTTTTATTTGCTACATTTACAATGCAAGTTTTACTTCCAGGAGAAGACATACCTAATACTTCCTTAGGGAGCTCTTCCCATTCTAAAACATAAGACTTGCATGGCTGTGTTCCAGAAGTAATTGATTACCAGAGTAGATACATTCACAATTCAGTCATATTGGCTTCCTGTTTTTTGGCTCCTTGGGGGAAAAAGTCATGTGACCAACTGATTTCATGCCCATCTGCAATGCAGACAAACATATTTTTATTTTTTAAAGCAGAACAAAATGGCCTTCCTGAGAAATGTTTAAGGATCCTTTCAAAATGGACAGAAATATTTGCAGCATTAAATTGCCAAGCTGCATTATAGATACTTCTAAACTAAATTTACTATTTCCTAGATAGCTGAAATAGGAAATTAAGAGAAATATGTAGAAAGAATATTCTTTATAAGTACTTTACATAAAGCCAATTATTCAGAAACAGATATATCTATGTATATAAATTCATTTATTAATATCAAATAAAAGCCTGGCAAGTAAAATTATATAGTATACTCCCCCTGCCTTTCACCAAATTCTCAAACAGATGGTGCCTTTCTTTTCTATGTGTAATCTGCCCAAGTGTCAAGTTAACCATTTTAAAAATTTGCTTTTCATAACAAGTCTTTTTTATTGAGAACTTTGTCATCAGTTTATAATTATTTTTCTTTTTAAAATTTTTTTTATTTTTAATTTTTGAGGTTAACTAGTGAGTTTATATATTTATGGGGCACATGAGATGTTTTGGTACAGGCATGCAGTGCATTTTTTTCTTTTTTCTTTTAATTTTTTAATTTTTAATTTTTGAGGGTAGGTGTTATAATTATTTTTTCAAAATTCAATTATAAACAGAAATACGTATACCAGGGTTTCTCAATGTTAACACTATTGACATTTGGGGCTGAACCAGTTATCATAGTGGTAGAGGGGGCTGTCTCATCATGCATTGAGGGACAATTAGCAACATTACACATCTCTACCAACTAGTTTCCAGTAGTACCCTACCCTCAGCTGTGACTTGTCACAAGCCAAAATATCTCCAGACAGTGCCAGTTGTTCTCTATAGGGGGTAGAGGGCAGGGTAGAGGGGGTAGAGGGCAGAGTGCTGCATTGAGAATCCCTGACATATACCTATGTCAGTTGTGGAGCTCAATGCAGTTTTCTCGTTCAGAACTGAACACCAAAACATGCAACAATTTATCAGGCAGCAAAAATACACCCAAAAAAATCCAATGGCTTAGAAGCAGGTCTAACATTGAAAAAAACAGGTGCAGACAAATTAATATTCATCCTGTGTGTTCTTCGTAGGCCTGGGGTCCAATATAGTCTGAGCCATGACCCAGAGGGATCTGAAAATGTCTAGATTTTAGAATATCTTTGGCTCCTTCCCGATTCAAAGATATCTGGAGAGACTAATCTACCCTCCCATTAGGCAGGTTTGGTATTCTTTGAAAGAGTCTGACCTGGCCCTGGGGACTCTATCCTGGAATAATGCCTCATAAACATACACTGAAATAAAACTATAAGTTATAAGAAAAATTAGGCATAAAATACTGAAGATTGTGAGCTGTCCTTGAACTTGCTGGTTTGTTGAGTCATCATTTATTAAGTGGGTGCATCCCATGGGCCAGGCATGGTGCTAGACACAGGAGATACAAAAAGGAGTACGATACTATTGATATGGATGAATCTGGTGTCTGGAAAATAAGAAGCACTATCATCTATGAAGCAACTAACATGCAAAGCTGTCAAGCAATTTTCATAATTTGACAGAACTAGTGTCAGAAGTCACATTTGAAGCCAAATATGTGTTACCGAAACACCAGAAATTTGGTGTATGTCCAGTTGCTCACTGCACAGAAAGTCAATCACTAAGACAATGAGTATTGCCAGGAAAGAGTACTATTGCCAGGATTCAGCACCTGAATAAAGCCTTCTTCCCTATCAACAAATAAGTCCAAGATTTTTTCAAGTTCATGTGACTTAAGTAAATCTTTAATATACCAGCTGGCTTTAAAATTATTGATAACATTAAAATAAAAACGCTTTCAAATTGACAGCATACATTTTTGTCTGGGTTTCGTATTTGTCTCTGCTAGTTATTTTGAGGCATCAGAGTCTGGCAGAAAAGGTTATAAAAGTGTAAGCCCAGCCAAAACCAAAATAATCTTAGTTTGTGTGAATTTTTTGATAAATAAGATGAATTCACTTTTGTTGATTTAATAAAATAGCTGGATCTTCTGAGCTATTGGCAAAAATCCCCCTGCATTTAACTTTAAGGTTCTTACTTAGGTAAACACCTAATATTCACAGGTTATTAAAAATTATTTATAAGGAAATAACTTCAAATGATAAATTTTGTCTAATATCTCAGTTTTCAGAAGAAATCTGGACAAACTGTTAAAATAATTGAGTACACATAAATGGGATACATGCTTATAGGTAAACTGTGTATAAGTTAATATCCTAAAATTATTTCTGATGCTCCTTGGATATCTGGCTCATTTCAAATTCAGAAAGAGTTATGATATGGGAAACATGTTTCTAAAAACTGTGGAATGGCTCTCAACAGTAAAATACTGATATTTGATAGATAGGTTCAGGATTTCTTGCTTCCCAGGATTTCACTAAAACTTAGGGTCACTAAGAATAAGAATTCTAGTTAATATATAATTTTGTAGGTAAAATGTGCCAAAGAAGATACATTGTTATTGACAAAAAGTTCTACATATATACATATATATATATATATATATATATATATATATATATATATTTAAACTATTGATTTTCTTAGTTTCTAATGGAAGCCTTGTATTTGGTTCCATGAATACTCATTTTGTGTGCTATGCATTTCCAAACAATTTATCATTTGTTCTATTTATCTAAAAGTCCTAAGCTTCCTTTGTCAAGCCTCCAAAAAATGATAAAACATACCAGCCATTTAAAACTGGATTGGTTTTGCTTATTTTGCTTACCTCTGATAATCTAGAGAGGTACAAGAGCTTCAAAGTTCTCCTCCCTCAAAATAAAGACTTATTTTTACAAGTTCAAAACATAAATAATGCATTATTTATTTTGTTATTTAGAAAAACAGGTGAGAGTAAAAGTGTTTAAATAGTGGTTTTTTTCTAAGATAATTCATTTTGATCAATAACTTCCATTGGTTTCAGATCTTTTCCTTTAGGTAATGAAAAAAATTGTGATATGAGTACAAAGTTTTAAGATACAGGAAAGACTGGCCTTGTCCTTAAGAAAATTATATTGACTGGGATTTTCCTCAAATTACTTTAATTGTGTTTACCATTATTATCATTCAGTAAAATTCATTTGGATTAAGTAATAACAAAAAATGAGACTTTTAGTGATTTTTGATCCCAAGCATTTTATCACTGTTGGACCTTCATATATATACTTAAAAACAAAATATGGGCCAGGTGCGGTGGCTCACACCTGTAATCCCAGCACTTTGGAAAACTGAGGTGGGTGGATCATCTGAGGTCAGGAGATCAGTCTGACCAACATGGTGAAACCCCTCCTCTACTAAAAAGACAAAAAAATTAGCCAGCTGTGGTGGTGCGTGCCTGCAATCTCAGTTACTGAGGAGGCTGAGACAGGAGAATTGCTTGAACCTGGAAGGCAGAGGCTGCAGTGAGCCGAGACTGCACCACTGTACTCCAGCCTGGGCAACAGGAGTGAAACTCCATCTCAAAAAAATATATATATTTATGTACAAGTGTTTACTGGCATGAAGATTCTAGTGGTAAAAGTTACCTAATCAGTTGTTGGCACTATATCTAAAATCAGTCTTAGCAATGTATGATGATACTCTTAAATAGCTAAAAAGAAATTATTGTGTGTTTGTTCTTACTTTGTCCCTGTTTTGTTGTACATTATTTAAGTAAAAGGAGATTATTTATCCTCATACAAATTTCTAAAACGGTTATTTACAATGACCACTTTTGTAATGAAGGAGAGAAAAATTAATTGTCTTGCTTTGATAGGTTTGGCATAGGACCTATGTTTTTCATGTTTTTGGCCATTAGAATGCTAGTTATTAGACATACCAAGAAGTAACCTCACTACTTTAACACAATGCTTTGAAGTGCTGCAGATAATAACTAGTAGACACCAAATAACAGTGTTTTAATTTGTGACATATTAGCTATTTTGATCAAATATTTTGAGACTTTTAACATCTTGAACAAATGTCCTATTAATTAATCCTTGTGCTGTTAAGTTTGACTCCTGGGTCTGAAAAAGACACTGACTCTTGCTAAATCTTGAACATTGATACCAGTTAAAACCTTGTCTTTAGACTGGGAGAAAGTGACATCAAAATGAATTGCTTTCGTGAGACACAGGGCCAGAAATTAAAACTATTGAATCCTTTTAGGTCCAGGGACTACTGTAAAAGAGGTACGCACATGAGATTCTAAGAGCTGATTCTGATAAATAAAATTATTTCAAGTCTTTCAAATTAAGGATGGGCACACAATGCCCAAACAGCTGACAAATTAAGAAACGTTACCTCTCTAAATTCCTTAATTAAAATGAGTTTAACAAAATGTTTATGTTTTGCATGGCTAATTGCTACAAGTCAATATCTAAGACCAGGATTCAATTCTACAAACTTACTTTTCAACTTTTGGTTTTGGGCTCTTATAGTGCTTAAAAGATTTTTTTTTAAAATAATTTATTTATTTTACTTTAGGTGCATACTATATCTGGCATTTCTCCCCAAGTTATCCGTCCCCACCCCCCCCACACCCCACTGTCTCTCCCCTACCCCTCCAACTATCCCCTGTGTGTGATGCTCCTCTCCCTGAGTCCACATGTTCTCGTTGTTCAGCACCCACCTATGAGTGAGAACATACAGTGCTTGCCTTTATGTCTTGGGTCAGTTTGCTGAGAATGATGGTTTCCAGATTCACGTCCCTACAAAGGACACGAACTCATCTTTGCCTCTGTGGTTCTTTCTTACTCACTTCTGCTTTTCTCTCGTGCCCCACTGTTGCTCCGCTTTTCTTCCTCTGTCGTAGGAGCGCTCATCTCCTTGTTGGAAGGTGACAGTGGCTCTCCTATCTGGCTTTCCCCCAGGAGGGCTGCTGGGGGTCTGCGCTTGTCTGGGGTGATCAGACTCCAGCCTGGTGCTGTCCAGGCTTGAGAGCCAAGTGGTCTCTCTGCTGATGAAGGTGCCTGTGGCCATGGTGGGTGCTGGCTAATTCTCCATCCCCAGGAGCAGAGACACTAGAATGGCCTCAGTTTGGGGAAGAAGGGGGAGAACCCCTGGCAGGGGACATGCTGAAGAGCATCCTACCATCCACTTGGGTCCTGGGGATGAGTTGGGTGGCAGTTGGAGTCCCCTGAGCTCATGAAGGTGGGGATGCCCAGCAGACTCTGGCAGGCAGCGCGTGGGCCTTCTGAAGTGGCTCCTCCAAAAACCTAATGGTGTGTACTCCTGTTATAGCCCTGAGGATAAGGTGGGGAGGCCGGCTGAGGGCATGGGAGTGGGTGCTGACTAACGAGAGGCCGGTCTCTGGCCCCGTTGCCTGAGTTCTGGGTGACCGTGGGGCTCTGTCGGCACAGACACACCATGCACCTATGTTCACAGAGACTTTGTCACTGGCAAAGGTAGGGGCTTCTCAGCAGGGAGGGGGCGGAGCCAAGCAGGGCAGCAGCGGGAGGGCTGAGGCCCCCTGGGTCCCTGGGGAAGGGGCTGGAGGCAGCAGCAGCGAGACTGGGCTGTTCAGAGGGACCTGGAAAGACGCTGGATCCGGCAGAGCCACTTTGGAGTCCACAAGTGATGTGGAGTAGCGGAGTCCCTCACCCCACCCCAGGCCTGGCCCCCTGGGCTGTCCAAAGCAGCTCCTGGTGGGCTGTAGCTGAGATGGAGGGCCTGAGGTGAGTGAGAGGAGCAGAGGGGCTACAGCTTGGGGCCGGCCCACTGGGGCTCCAAGAACGAAGGGGTCAGGCTCTCAGGACTGTCCACCCAGAGGCACCCCTGCTGTTGGAATCACCTCCAAGCATTGCTCTCATCCAGGTTACAGAAGCCCCCCAGGTCCAGTAGAAGAGGGGAGAACACTCTGCACACAGTGCCAGCCCCTCCCCACTGTGCTCTGTGTGCCAAGGTGAGGGGCTGATGCTGCACCCCCCCCTGGGGTCACCTGCCAGGGCTCTGGAGCCTCTCACAGGGGGCCAGGCCTGTCCTCAGTGGGCAGAGGAGGGACCCCCTCACCCCAAACACAAGTCCCTCCTGCTCCTGACCCTGGCTCCTTCAGCCAGGGCTTCAGCCTCCCTCCAGGCTGCGCTGGCTGGCCCTGGGCAATTTGAAGAGCCCCCTGGGATTTCCTGACATCGCAGGCCCAGAGCTGAGCTGAGCACAGCCCAAAGCCACCAAATAGGCCATCAGTCACCGAACCCTGAGAGTCTGCCCCCTCCAGCCTCCCCTGCAGGCGGCATTGCCCTGGGAGCCGAGCACTCCAGAGCCACTTCCTCCCTGTGGCCCTGAACCTCTGAGAGCCACCACACCGCACCTTGCCAGCTCAGAGCCCGAATGAGGCACAGGCTTCTCCAGGCCTCCCAGGCCCATGCTGTAGCCACATGACCTATTGCTCCATCACGGTCACCCCAAGAGGCAACTGGAAATGCCAGGGCTGGCATGTGGACATACTGGCCAGCCCGTAGGTCCTTTTGAGGTCCAGAGAAGAGACTACAGGGTCAGATGCAGGAGAGACTTGTGTTTGGGGCGAGGGGGTTCTCTACGTATTTTCCTGGCACAGAAACCGGTTGGAGCATTGCTGAGGACCCTGAGCAGGATTTGAGCCAGGGTGCACCCACAGGGCAGGATGGAAGATGCCACATGGCTCATCTGCCCCTGGAGCGACACACAGAGCTACCGTCAGGCCACATCAGCAGTGCAGAGCCCAGTGTGAGCACAGCGGAGACTCCAAGTGGGTGGGAGCTGGCAAGCCACCTGCTGGCCAGGGATGCCTGTTAGAGGTAGCGATTCTCATTCAGAGTGGACCACAGCCTGATGATTCCTGCTTTCAAGAAGGACCGTCCTGTCTTAAACAATAACCTTCCCGGGAGTGTGGTGAGGCCATTTTTACCAGGCTGCCTGCAAGGATGGGGTGGAGGATTGGATCGATTGATTAATATTCCCTTTGGGGACACATCGCAGGCAGACAAGAAATTCCCAATGGCCTGATGGTCAGGGTCTCTGTTCCCCATATATCAAGGAGAGGAAGACGGATTCCCCACACTGACTGCCTCCCTGCTGACAGCCGCCGCTGAAGGGCAGTTGATGGAGGTTGTGACCGTCCTTCCTGAGGCCCTAAAGCACAGGAGAACTCCGGGCAGAACAGATCCCGGTTAACGCAGGCCTCCTCAGCCTCAGCTCCTCTGGGAGGGGCTGTTCTGTAAATCTCTGCCAGCCTTGCTCCTGCTGGCAGGTAAGATTGAGGCAGCAGGGATGTGCCCCAAGAAACAGAGCTGGTGGGGAGGTTTGAAGGGGCATGTGGGCACCTGCCTGTCCCCACCAAGGGGGCTGCCTTTCTATCTGGGTTGGGGGATAGCCAGGGCAGGCAGGGGTGGTGCCTGGGGTGAAGGTTGGCGTCAGAATGCCCAGGTCAAACTCTGAATCCATCTATGTTATTTATCCTCTCTGAGTCTTCACCCTCGTCCATGAGACGGGGGTGATCATGTATGAGGAGAAAACCCACACGCCTGAGAACAGGGTGGTGAGGAGCTTGCAGCAGGTGGCACAGAGAGGATGCGCTTGTGCTTAGGTGGCCTGAGGGAAGGGGTGCTGCGGCCGAGGTGTTGGGCTCTGCTCTCAGAAGACCCCGGAGGGCAAGTGGCTGAGCAGATCCCCGGAGTCAGAGCACCCGAGTGGGCTCTGGGGTCAGGAAAGGGAGTGACATGATCGGGGGCCACAGTGGGACACTTGAGCCATGTGTCCAAAGAGCCTCTGCACTCACAGAGCCCTTTATCTTGTGGGGCAGAACACCCTCCCACCACGAGGATTCTTCTGCACATCTCAGAGGGCAGAACTGCAAAACCCAGCTTCCGTCTTCCTCTTCCCTTTCCTGGCACAGCACGTGGTAGGTGTTCACTCATGCTGAGTGAATAGACAGCGGAGCAAGTGCTCACCGGCACTGAACTTCACTGAACTTCTCACATGCCACTGTGTATTGAATCTCGTACATCTCGCAGAGCTTCGTGGTTGATTAAGCATTCGTCATCCTTCACTCTCCTTGCTTGTCCTGTATCCCTGAGGAATGCCGGGCACAGGCAAGCAGGATTGCTGTCACTGTTGTACAGAGCACAGGCTGACCAACTGCAAGGGCTGTAGAGAGCATCCGGGTGCCGTGAGCACCAGAGGGGAGTACCTGGCCTCGTGGTCAGAGACAGGTCTAGCGGAGGAAGGGAGATGGGGATGTTCCCGTTCTCTGAGCAGAGTCCTTTTTTACTTACCTATTTTATTAGCATTAAAAAAAGAGACATAGGCTTGGGCCTTATTTATGCTCCTGTTTCTTTTAAACATTTTTTATCAATGTCTACTCTTTAGGACTTCTTTACCTGCTTTTTGCTTTTCAATTTAAATACACTTAAATCTTTCTTGGTGTTCAATTAATGTATATATTGAAAGATGATACATTTTCCTCTAAATACTGCTGTAGCTACGTTCTGCAAGTTTTGCTGTAATTTCCTTTCCTACAATGCTGAAGGATTTGAAATTTCCATCTTAATTTCAGTCATTCAGAAAGACATTTGTAAATTTCCAAGCATACTTTTATGTAAGCACATCTTAATTGTTGATTTTCAATTTGTTACATGGTCAGAGAGTGTGGACTATGTGATACCATTTTTAAAAATTTCATGAGACTTCCTTTCCTTTTGCTTCCTAATTTTTTATCTCATTGAACTATCCATTTTTTTTTTTCCTCAGATGGTGTTTTGCTCTTGTCACCCAGGCTGGAGTGCGGTGATGCAATCTTGGCTTACTGCAACCTCTGCCTCCCGGGTTTAAGCGATTCTTTGGCCTCAGCCTCTCAAGTAACTGGGATTACAGGCGTGCGCCACCACACCCAGCTAATTTTGTATTTTTAGTAGAGACAGGGTTTCACCATGTTGGTCAGGCTAGTCTTGGACTCCTGACTTCAAGTGATCCCCTCAAATCAGCCTCCCAAAGTGCTAGGATTACAGGTATGAGCCACCACACCGGGGCCTGAGCTATCCATTTCTGATAAGAAAATGTTTTAAAGCTTACACTGAGGTGGCAAATTTATCAGTTTCTCTTTGCAGCAAGATTATGTTGTTAAGTGCGCACAAGTTCATGGTTAGTGAGTCCTGCTGGTGAACGCACTGCAGGGTCCCTCTTCATCCTCATCACTGCTTCCTGACTTGCATTCTGTTGTGTTCATCGTTAGTAATCCTAGAGCAGCTTTTCTAATGTTTTGGTCACGTATTTTCTGGGTATGTCTTTTATTCCTTTGTCTTTTGCTATATTAATCTGGTTTTAGGTGCATCTGTGATGTCAATTTCATTCATGAGGAATCAAATTCTCCTCTGTTACAGGGACCCTAGCTGGTCCCAAATCCTCAGAAACAGAGAGCCTAGAAGTATGTATGCTCATGTCCATTTAATATACACCTCACACAATTCTTACACATACACTCACATATATATACACTCACACATGTACAAATGACATACATTCACACTCACACATACACACCCACAAACACATATATACTTGCATATTACACTTATACCACAATACACACACAAAACACATATACACATGACATGCACACACTCAAACATAAACATAAACATATTTATACACACAACATACATTCATACATATACACTGCACATTCACGCACATGCACTTATACACTCATGCATATACACACGTACAATATACATACATATGAGCACATACACATGACGTGCATCACATGCACATGCATACTTATACACACAACATGCTTTCACACATATACACTCATAAATACACAAGGATGCACCCAACACACTCAGCTACAGATACAGTCACATCCATGCACTCACACATACTCAAAGCAATTTTACTTTGTAGAAAATCTCAGTTTAAAAATAGCTGCAGTTCCTACCTGGGCATCAGGTAACCTGGAAGAGAGGAAAGAGAGGACTGTAATTAGCGAAAATCGTGATTCTCAAAGGAGCCTTGGCGAGGGCTGGTTTCTAGTCCCTTTGCAACCCTGGCTGAGGGAGACTCAGCTCTTGGGGGCCTTTGTTTTCCTCCCCAAATGGGGCTCACCAGAGGGTACCTCCTGCTGCGAAGCTGCCAGATACCCTGAGGGGAAGCCATTTGGGCTCCTGTCAGGAGGGTGTGAACTGCCTGGGTGGGGGCAGCATTCCCTCCCCTCCTCCCCTCCTGGGTAAGGGGCTGGGTCTCGGGGCAAGTGGGGTCCCGGCTTATAGGTCAGCCACACCATGGACGCCCAGTTCTGGCTCCCAGTGTCAATCACGCAATTTAATTAAACAGAAATTCAGCAGACAGCAATGTGACATCATAGTTTCTGGAAACAGAACTGTAGCCATAACCCCAGTAGCTCATTCTGTCCTTCAAGAGTTTAAAAAATGTTAATGTGTTTCCTTCCAGTGCCGGAGCTCCATTTGATCACCTTCACACAGCTCTGGTGGGTCAGGCCCACCTACTTGTTGCCGGCCCCTCCTTGCCTCTCTGTGGTCCCACCAGTAATTAAGCCTTTTAAGAGCTGGGGGAGCTTCAATATCAGTAATTCAATCTCCCCTGTTTACTGATCTCTGCCATTAGCCGAGTTGAAAGCAAAATGTTTTAATTAAAAAGATTGGCAATAAGTTGGTGTAATGCCATAATTTGCACAGGGCCCCTTCTAGAGGATGACTTCGCCCTGCCTCAGTTGCTATGACAACTAATGGACATGATTTTTCCAGTGTGAGAAGCAGCATGAGCAGGGGACAGGAGTGGGAAGAGGGGCCTCTGCAGGGGGACAGAGCTGAGAGGTGGAAAGGCCAGGCTTCTCTGTGAGCTCCAGGAAGGTCTTGCCTCTTTGCTGCCATCCCTGTAGCTGGAAGAGTCCACACTCCCTGACTGGGCAACCCAGTTGTGTCTCCTAAGTGCCTGGGCCAAGGATGGCCAGTGCCATCCGAGTTCAATGGTCCAGTACAAAGCAGAGGGTGAAACTCAGCAGCCACTCACCCTGGAGCATGCAGGGGCCCCACCCCTGAGCAGGGCAGCTGCAGGGGCCAAAGCAGGTCTCAGGTAAACTTCAGGTAGATGCCCCTCACCTCCCCTCCCACACAGGGGCCAGGAAAGGGACACCTGCCTGTCATCTGCTTTTGTGTGCTGAATGTCTGTTGGAACGTCTGGGGGCCAGGGTGCTGGTCTGGAAAGGAGCTGGCTCGGGAGGTGAGTAGGTTGCAGGGTCCTTCCAGGGCTCCCAGGCTGGACAGAGCAGATGACAGCACCTGCTCTGGGTGCCCCACAGCCGATATTCACCCACTGCTCTGACCATAGGGCCAGGTCCTCCTGAAGGGGTAAGCCCTTTGTGGGAACAAACAAGGTGAGGCCTTGTAGAAAGGGACCGGGGACATTTTGAGTCTTGATTTCCGCATCTGTGAAATGGGAATGAAAGTATCCTTCTCTCAGCGTCACTCTGAGGACTGACGAAAACCCAATGGCGGGTCCAACGTCCTCTGCATCTCTGCTGGTGGTGTGCCCTGAGGAGCCGTGGGGGGCAGGGGCCCTGTCCGGTCAGCTGCCGCCTGCACCCAGCGCTACAGGGGCCACAGGGCAAGTGCAGGCTCTGAAAGAGCAGGACAAACAGCAGAGGACGCAGCTCCTGCTGCGAGGAGGAGAGCAGGTCTGACCAGCCAGGAGCGGGTTGGGTGTAGGGTGAAGCAGAAAACCGAACTCGAGTGAAATAGAAACGTGGAACAGGGAGCACTTGTGTGTCCTCGCACTACAGCACTGTGGGCTGCAGTGACCCCTGGTCGCCAGTGTTGCGGCCGGGTCATCTGAGCCACAGCGCCATGTGCAGCAGGGACATGATGGCTCACCCCGCTGTCCCCTTCACCCTGGGCTCACCCACCTTTCCTCACCCTGCCAGGGCAGGACACACCCTTGGGGGCACCCCAGGACAGCCAGGTTTTGGCCTCACAGTGCTCAGGAAGGATGACCTGTGGTTGGAGGCTGGGCCATTCTGGGGAGTGTGCTGAGGTGTGAGCCCAAGGGTGACAAGGGACACATGAGAGCAAGAGGCACCAGGATGCCGTTCACTCAGCTCTGCTTGGGAAGCCCTGGGGGTGGCAGACAGTAGACAGTGTCATGCTCTGGTGTTCTCTGCCATGTAACCAGGGCCACCTCATTCCCATACAGGCCCCCAGATCAGATCAGTGTCCCCACCAGCGTTACCCACCACGGGTGCGGGAACGTCGGCTCCTCCCCTCTTGAGAGTCACTGGGCAGCGTGGAGGCAGGCAAGCTGGAGGAGGCACAGCTTCTGGAGCAGGGAGGCTGGGTGCTCCTGTTGGGGCGCCTGAGGGCCCGTCTGACCTCAGAGAGCCTCCTTATCAGCTGTGGGGAGGGCGATCGATCACGTGGCCGGCACTGGTGTGGAAGGACAATAAAGCAGATATTGACCGTGATCCTAATCTGGCTAGCCGGGCCTCTCGGCCCCACAGAACACGGCTCACTGAATTACAGGTTCAGATGCAAGAGGAGCCAAGCCTGCTCTGAGCAGGCGCGAGATAAGAACATGCCCTGGGTGATTCAATTTAATGCAACAGTCGCTCCCAGCGCCCATGATTTGCTAAGTGCTGGGGGACCCAGAGACAAAGGAGACAGAGTCCAGAATGTTCTGGTCTGACAGCAGGCACAGGGCCTCTCCCTGGTGGGGTCATAAGGCTAAGAGGACGTATGTCCTTGAGTCCCTTGGGCAGGGAAAGGCAGGAAGGTGTGTGCAGCTGCCTAGAGGAAACCCCAGGCCCAGCCAAGCCGTGGGGAGCCAGGTCCTGACCAGCGCCTGCTGCAGATGGCCCCGCCCAGAGCCTTCCCACCCACTCCTCTGCAGATGCCTCCCATCTGCCTCACCAGGAAAGTCGGGGCATCCCAACTCTGTCCTATGCCCCTTATGTACTGTCTTCTAGCCCCTGCACAGCCAGTGCCACCATGGACTGATGAAGGCGACACCCTCCACCCACACACCAACCACATACTCCAAGCCTGCTTGAGGCCTGTGGCACCTGGTACCTGGGGGCCAGAAATGTTCCAAGACCCAACCCAGATCTCCTCCCTGTCTAAACTTGCTCATTCCTGCTGCTTGGGTCTAAAACCCTTTGAGAGCTGGGCGTGGTGGCTCACACCTGTAATCCCAGCACTTCGGAAGGCCAAAGTAGGAGGATCACTTACACCCAGAAAGTGGAGACTACTCAGGGCAACATGGCAAGACATCATCTCTGTCAAAAAAAAAAAAAACTGAAAAATGAGCCAGACATGGTGGCTCACGCCTATAATCCCAGCTACTCAGGAGGCTGAGGTGGGAGGATCACTTGAGCTCAGGAGTTTGAGGCCAGCCTGGGCAACAAAGTGAGACCTCATCTCCATAAAAGCTAAAAAAAATTAGACAGGCATAATGGTAGTCCTAGCTGTTTGGGAGACTGAGGCAGGAGGATTGTCTGAGCCCGGGAGGTCAAGGCTGCAGTGAGCCAAGGTCATGCCATTGCACTCCAGCCTGGGCAAGAAAGCAAGACCTTTCCTCTAAATAAATAAATAAAACCATTTAAGACCCCTTACCTTTGCTCCTTCACGCCCCACCTAATGCGAGGATGCCCTATTGCCCATCTTCAGACTGTGGGCAACCCTCACCTGCATTCCTCCCTCACCTGGATGCACCCCCGCCTGACCCTTCCTCACCTGGTCACCTTCTCACCTGGCTCCCTCCCTGGCACCATCCCCTCAGCTGTCATCCTCTGTAGTTCTCTGGAGACGACTTTCCCCCGAGTCTCCCAGCCCTACCCTGCCCTTTCCCACAGCAGCAGAACTTTCTGGAGTGTGCTTTGGGTCCCATGCTTGCCAGCTTGGTCTCACTAGCATCCACCATGGCAGCCAGGCCAAATCCGCTCTCCTCCCTCCTCTACACAACCCCAGCAGGCCCCTGCTTACCCTCCAATCTCATCTCCTGTCTCACCTGTCAGACGTTCCCCGAATGTAGCCCTTGCTGCTTCACCAGGTTCCTCATGTTCACCCCATGTCCCCAGTCCAGGTCAACAAAGGGGTGGACCAGGCAAAGCACAGAGACCAAGAGTGAGGGAAGATGGCAGGCCTCTGCACGCCTTATGCCTTCTGTTTGGAAGCGTTTATCCTGCATTCCTGTGGGTTACCTTCCTCCCTCCATGCAGATCTTGTTCCCGGGGCCCTCCCTCTGACCCGGCTGCAGCTCCTCTCTCTAACGCGATAACCCTGAGCTGACTCGCGTGCTTGCATACATGCCCTCGGCCCATCTCCCCTCTCCCCACTCGGTCTCATCCACCATTACACACCCCACGCCCACAGCAGGGCCTCCAAGGTGCCCAGTGCCCAGCCATGCCAGCCAGATGGCCCTCTGCACCTCAGCCTGCTGATCTGTAAGACAGGATCATCGCACCCATTCCCAGGGCTCAGGTGTGGGATGCACCAGGTCTTCAGCACATGCTGGGTGTGATGGTTCTTTACTCATGGGGAGCTGCGTAACCTGCCTGGCACGATGCCATCAGGGAGGGCAGATGATGCAGGGCTGTAAGGCCATGGACACCCAGCTCTGCTTGGAGCAGAATGTCTCCAGGGCACTGAGACAGAAGTTCCCGGAGAGTCCGCCTGCCGTCTTCCCTCACTCGAGGTCTCTGTGCTCTGCCTGGCCCACCCCTTTCTTGACTGGGGCTCGGGATCTCTGTGGAGTGGGGGCTGGGGGAGCAACAGAAGTGGCCTTGTTCAGGGTCCCAAGGGTCCCCACTTACACGCCACACAAACCCCAGTGCAGACCCATCTCCCAAGAGCCAGGTCCCTGATTGGATTTGGCGCTGGCCTCCTGGCACCTCACACACATATCCCTGGGCCTGTCTCTTTAGAGGATAATTGGAAGAAGTAATTCTATTTGAGAAACAATCGCTCCAGCGGTATGACGGTGCACTCTTGACGCTAATGGACCCAGCATCCTCGCATACTAAGGGCACATTTCAGCCAAGCACGGGGTGTTTTTCGAGAAAGGTCTTGTTCCCCATCAAAGCTCTGCCCTCACTGAGCTATTAGCAGGCAGGCTGAGGACGTGAGCTTGAGGAGAGGCGCAGACTCAGAGGTGCCCTTTTACTGGGCTCCTTTAGGCACGGGTGGATGGGGCAGAGGGTCTGCCTGGGGTCTCGGGCTCTGGCAGGTGCTCTGTACACCCACCTGGTCTAACATCAGTCTGCCCTGGAGCCATTCCCATTATCAGTCCATCTTACAGCTGAAGACACTGAGAATAAGAGAAAAATGGAGCATGTTCATATCCACACAGCTGGTGAGGAGGAGCTGGAAACCCTCAGAACATTGCTCGCATGCTCCCCGACTTCTGCTCACCCTCTGCTGACTCGGTTTCCCACTTCCTGCCTGCTCATGGTGCTGCACCCACCACCAACATAACTACATGCAAAAACGATGATGCCACACCTTCCCACAAATGCTTCACGGTGTTTCCAAGGCCTTCGGGAGATGGTGGGGCTCTGGGATGCCAGCACATTTGCACACACTGCCAGGACTAACCCCCACTGCTTTGGACCCATCTCCTGGCCAATCTTCCTGAGCAGGCAGCCCTGGCCCAGCCACAGTGCACCCCCTGCAGTGTCCTGTTCCAGCCCGGGGGCTTCACACTTAGCCTTGGCAAGTGCCACCCTCCAGGGGAAAGGCTCCTCCCCACCCCCGTGTCCTGTCCAGGTGACGCCACTCACCCATTCAGGAGGATTCTGCCCAGGAGCCTCTTCCCCTTCATGCCAATCCCCGGGCCTGGGCCTGCCACAGCACCTGCCACATTCCACGAAAGGTCCTACTCCTGGGTGTGCTCCTCATCTGAGCAAGGGGCTTCTCCAAGGCCAGAGAGAGTGCAGCCTCCGGCAGCCTGTGGGCTCACTCCGCCTGACCTGCCCAGCCTTCTCCTTCATTCGTTCAGCACATACCAGTTGAGGTCCCACTGCCTATCAGGCCCTGTTGTGAGCTGCTGTAACAAGATAGGGTACACTGGATTAAGCAGTCATTTCTAACAGTTCTGGAGGCCAGCAACCCTGGACTGGGTACCAACAGGGTCGACACTGGTGAGGCCTCTCTTCCTGGTTTGCAGCCAGCTGTCCTCTCACAAAGGTAAGGTCTGACCATGCTGTGGACGGCATGGCGACTCCCGTGACCCGCACGTACACCTCTGGAGGGCCTTCCAGAATTAGAAAACCTGAAGTAGCTGGAAGATCATGAAAAGAGGAAGAAATGATCAACCCCTGTGGCGCCTACTTAACTTTGAGACATTCTCTATTGTTTCTTATTCCGGCCTCGATTGACTAAGCCATTGGACTTTGTAACCAGCTTGGCCACCCTTGTGACTCCATACCCTACGACCCCCTCCCAGCTTGCAAAAAACTACCCTAAAGTGTAACTTTTGTAACTTTCCACTGCCTTCCCCACAACCTATAAAACCAACTTCTATCCCTCCGCCCTTCACTGACTCCATTTTTGGACGCAGCCCACCCGCACCCAGATGAATAATCAGCCATGTTGCTCACACAAAGCCTGTTTGGGGGTCTCTTCATTCAGAGCGCACATTTTAACAATGACATCTTCCCGTGGTGGAGTGAGATTATCCCCCTCAGATCCCTCCTTATAGGTGCAATAATCCCATTCATGGGTCTCCACGCTTATGACCTAGTTCCCTCCCATAGTCCTCTCACCCCCTGCCATCACGCTGGGGTTTGGGCTTTCACATATAAATGGGGGGGGCACAGATAATCAGCCTAAAGCGGGCACTGGGACACAGCAGTGACAAAAAGACAAAACACTTGTCCCCGAGGGCCTGTGCATTCACTGAGGATGGAACTTGCCGAGGTGATTCTGAACCATGTGGACACCTGGGGGAGGGCATGCAAGGTGCGGGGGGCACCAGTATCAAGGCCCTGGCTAGAGGTCCCTGGTTAATCAGTGAGGTGCCCAAGAGAGCAGTACATGAGCGGTGTAGCGGCACAGGAGGTTCTGACTTATATCTCAGGAGGATCCCGTTGTCTCAAGCAGAGGACAGGAGGACACGCTGCAGTGCTGGTGGTCATAAAAGCGCAGAATGGGCCACTGCAGAGATGCTGCAGGTGGGCAGGAGGTGAGGGGGTCAGATTCTGGGGCCACAGATCCTGCTGGTGCATGGGGTGCAGGAGATGAGAGAAGCCAATACCCAGGGAGATGCCAGGACCTGTGACCTGAGAAACTTGGAGGACAGAGCTGCCATCAGCTGGAGTGGGGTGGGGGCAGGTGTGTGTGGAGGGAGATGGGGACAAGTGCCTTTTGAATACCTGCTGGATGTCCAGGTGGGCATGTTTGTAACTGGACATTGTGACCCTGACCTGACATTCCTGCCCTGAGCCCCTATCCCTGGCCCCCTTGCAGGGTCAGTGAGGCATGAGCACAGAGGTCAGTCCTAGGGATCCAGGCCTGGCCCTCAGGGATACCTGGTGCCTATGTTGCCCTCAAGGGCTGTTCCCTGGCCTTGGTGAACATTTCCTGAGAGCTGTCCCCTGGCCAAGGGGAAGTGAGGGAGATACATCAGTGCCTCTTATGATACCTTGACTGGAGCAGGGGTTTGGAGGGGCAGCCTGGGGCTCAGACAACTGCCTTCAACTTCATGCATCCTAACCCTTCACCCAGGGAAGCTACTGCATGCCTTCCTCAGAATCTGTCCCACAAGGGGTGAACTCCTGCTTGTCACTACCATTGAAAAATGACTTTTCTTCTCTCCACAAGCCAGGGAATTAATTCATGCCATCTATTTTACCGACTTAGATCAAAGGTTGTCAAATTCCTTCACCCACTTAATGATCTGTAATATACCCTTCCATTTCCTGACCAGGCTATTAGATGAAATAGAATTCATAATGGCCTCCAGGCAGCATCTGTGCACCTGTGTACATGTGCAGGGTCAGGCAAGAGACCCTAGGAGTCACTCAGCCAGGATGCATCTTTTTTTTCCAAAAGATTCTGCAAATCTCAATCCATATGGGGCTTTTAGTGCCAAACATACTCTATGGTCCACGTGAAGCTGAAAATATATGACTCATGAGCCACCACTGCCCTTGCCCTGTCCGTGGCAGACATTATTAATCAATTACAGCACTCTTCACCACTGAACTCAGATCCAGCTCCCTCCACGACCATCACACATGATACATGTCCTGGCTGGGGCAAGGAAACCTCCTGACCATCCAGATGAAAGGCATTAGTTGATGCTGCTGGCCACACCATCATTTCTTCTTTTTTAATGTGTACTGTGGCCTCTGAGCAGGGGTAATATGAGGTGACAAGCAGAGAATCCTGCAGGCTGTTTCAGCGGGCACAGCCTATGACCCTACTCCAGAGGCAGGAGTGAGCACCCCAAGCCTGCCAAGCTCCCATCTCACAGGGCTATTGTGTCCGCCTCCCAAGCTCCTGGGCACGAAAACACTTTGCTGGACAAAGCCAGGGCTTTCTGGCAGGCAGCAACACACAGGCAATCACGGGAAAACCCGGGGCCCTGCCTGATCCACCACACACCTGGACACCAGTCATGCTCCATCCTGTCACAGCATCAGAGAGGAAGCATCAAGGCTGATAGCCACAGCCAAAAAGAGCTGTGCACAACTGCTGCCTTGGTCCCTGCGAGGCAGCTGACCACTGGCCCAATGGTGACACCTGCTTGGAGTACAGAGTCCCAGCTTCCCTGTTGTTCCTGTCTTGAGAGCAGCATTGCCGCCAGCCTTGGGCCATCTGGACCTCTCCACTCCCTTCTCCTCTAGCAGGTCTTTTGCCTGGAGCTCCTGCGGGGTCTCCTCTCCCAGCTCCTCTGAGCAGAGCTGCAGGCTGGACATGCAGAGAAAAGCAGAGGAGGCCAGGAGAGCTCCCTGAGCTCACGTGAGTGTCTACTCAGCTCAGAGAGAAGAGTTTCGGGGACAGGGGAACTGAGTTCAGAGGCAAGCCCTAGGGCTGGAGGAGACCCCACCTGGCTGCCACAGAGGACCAGCCACATGCCTGCCACATGCCATCATCCCCTGTCACCCAGTCTCTGTCATGTCAGCCTTCAGCTCCCTGGAGCAGTGAGATGGGCTGCCCTCGCCCCTGCCTCAACCTGAGCCTTTTAAGCAAATCAGCAATGTAATTATTGATCTGTAAAAGAAAAGGAATTAATACGGCTGCCCACATCCTTTGTACATAAGAGTATTTAACAATGAACTCTGCTTAAACTTCATAAAAGCCTCTTCAGCAAATCAGCACACAAGTATCGATCTGGAAGCCGGCCTGTGAATTCCAGCTGACTGCGTCTCCCACTGAAGGACCATTAGTTGGTCTTGCCGGACTCTCTTCTCTCCGTTTATGGCCGTGTGCTTCCTCCTGGGATGCTTCTGCTGCCTCTCTGCAGGGGCCTAGCTGCCCGGTTTTGCTGATCCTCCTCTTCCTGGAGTCCAGCGTATCGACTCAGGAGCGCACCGGCCAGATACTCTTGGCGGGGGTTCTGCAGCCACCCTGGGCCTAGCACCCCAGGCTCAGGCCCGCCCTAGAGACCCTTGGTCACCCTGCTTTTCACGGAGCAGGAGCTGGGGCACTCGGTGCGCACCCTCTTGTTCACCCTCCCAAAGACCCTACCAAATGGGCATTCCCGCTCCACCTTGCAGAGTCACCCAGACACTGGGGGCTGGCGCCGGCCTTCCAGCTGATGGCTGAGCACTTTCCTCCTCTAATATGTGAGTCGGGGCTGGCATCACCCACCATGTCGCAAGCTGGACCCACTGCTACGGATGCTGTGGACTCTCCCTAAAGGGGCCTCATCCAGGCACCTGAGGAGGCCAGGGAGTCATCAGACTCAGCCGGAGCACCTACCAGCCCTGGCATCCAGCAAGATGGCTTTGCCTTTGGAGACTTCCTGTCCATCCTGGGCCCAACCTGCCAGTCACTGTGAGCCTGTGGCTGTGCACCTGGCCTGAGGCAGGGTCCCAAACCCCTTTCCCCACTAGCTGCGATGGCTGCCTTTGTGAAATGAGCTCTTGCCTTGGCCTCTGAGGCCGCTACAGCCCTGGCTTTATGCCTAGCAGCAGAACAGGGTCAGAGATCCCAAACCACAGACCCCAGGTCACATGCCAGCCCCTCTGAAATGCTCAGTGCCTAACAGGAACAGGGTCTCTGACAGGCTAGGACGTGGCTGTGGTAGGGTCCACCCCACCAGTCCGCGTCATCTGCCCTGCACCCAGCCACGGCTCCGCACTGGATGCAAGCTCACTCCACGTGCCTCTCTTGCCCCTGCCTCCTACCTCCTCCTCTCTGCCTCGTTCTTTTGTCTTTGCCTCCTTCTCTGTCAGTTTCTTTGTTTCTTCTCTGCTGGCTTCTGTTTTCCCTTTCTCTTCATCTCCTTATCTTTCTCTGCTGATCCTGATGTTCTGGTGGTCTGTCTGGCCACCCCGATGACCACTTGTGTCCAGCATTCCCTGGACCACGGTGGGTGAGGCTCATGCCCAGGTTTCAGGAGGTCCAGGTGCTGGGCCCTGCCTGGCAACTTGGGGAAGGCTTCCCCTGAGAACAGTCACTCCTCCAGGGGCGCGCGGGCAGCCCGGGGCTGTGGACAAGCTCCTCTCAGAGCAGGTGCACAGCAGTCCCTCCTGGCCCTGTAGGTCTTCCTGGTCGCCCTACTGTGAGCCTCACCTTGGGGGTACCAGTGGGGAGGAGGGGGCCACTGTGTTGGCCATGACCTCAGGGACACCAGAGGACTCCAAGGGTGCCCCACCTCACAGCATCCCTTCCCCATGTTGCTCCAACCCGCTGCTCCTGGCTGCCACTGGCCGGGACAGGTCAGGTCAGGTGAGGAGTGACAGGGACCATCAGAAGGCTGCAGGCCGCCACCCCCTCCAGCCAGCTGCCATCCAGCTGGGCAAGGTGCTGTCATCACACTCATACAGAGCCTCGGTGAGAGAACAGGGAGGGACACTTGCACGTGGCACTGTGCCTTCAGGAAAAGGAGCACCCCGGGATCCTGGGGTCCATGCAGCCTGGAGTCTGGGTCCTCAAACTCCTCCAGGCCACCTTGAGGGCCTCCTCCAACACGAGCTGCCTCAGGAGGGCATGCAGGCCTCAGACAAGGGGGAGGGCCTCGACTTTCATGAGAAAGAAGCTGAGGAGGGAGCCTCTGAGGAACCCGCGGGGATCCCGCAGTCAGGGCAGCCCAAGTTTATGGCCTCTAACTCAGAGGGGGCCTCTGGAGGCACCACGGTGTTCACCAAGGCGGTCTTCCAAAGACATGTCTATTGCAGGGGCAGCGAGAATTCCAGGGGGGACTCTGGAAAATGAGTGGCACTTGTCCTCCTTGTGACTGGCCAGGGCATATTGGGGCCTGCTGAGCACCCTTGGGGCACCCTGCCCTGCAGACAGCCCCATGCAAGTCCAGGAGCCTGACCCTGCCTACCACCCCAAGCCGGGAGACTCGGAGCCCCTCAGTGCCAGGGTCAGAAGAGGTTGCCCCTTTCCTGACCCCTCTACTTCCTGCTGCCCCGAGATCAAAAGGTGTCTCCTCAGAGGTTCCTGTCATCAGCCTTAATGCATGCTTTTCCCATTAGCACAGGAGCTGGGAGGGGAGGCAGCCAGGGGAAGATGGGAGCCTTAGATCTGGGCCCAGAGGAAGGAGACAGGGGTGGGAGGTGGGCCTGCCCTCCAGACTCTAGTCTTAGAGCCCTCCTATATGGGGGGATGTGGGGCACACTGGGGAGGGTGAAGCCCTCTCTGAGCCCCACCAGCCCTGACTTGCTGCCGCTCTGTGCTGAGCGCTGCCCACACAGCTATGGGAAGGGCACACTGGGGAGGGTGAAGTCCTCTCTGAACCCCACCAGCCCTGACTTGCTGCCCCTCCGTGCTGAGCGCTGCCCACACAGCTGTGGGGAAGAGCCCAGAATGCTTTCCTAAGGCCCGAGAATTGTCATTGCCCCTCAAAGTACTGACTAATAGCAGCTTCCAGAATAAAACCTGGTCTTCTTGTGGCCTGCACAGGGCTGGGGTGCTCAGTCCAGCCTCAGGGGACCAGCTATACCTCACCTCCCACTGTCCGTAGGCCCAAGGAGCTGGAGAGATTCCCTGCCTGCTTACAGGCACTTGCAGCCCTGTGACACACACACACACTCATCCCCAATGAAGGTGCCACCCTGACCAGGTCTCCAACCAGGAGTGAATCTCAAGCCAGGCAGCAAAGAGATGGCTGGCCTGACTCGGGTCCTCAGCCTGGCCCCCGCCTTGCCACCAGCTTGAGCAAGCCCATCCCCAGAGGTCAACCTCACAGCCAGGGCGTGAGGGTGGCAGCCTGGTCCCATGCTGTGGCATCTGCCCTGTGAAGCCCTCATCCTTTGTCCCGGGGTCTCCCTCCTCACCAGGCCAGGCTCTACCCTCAGGGCCGGAGGCCTCATGGGGGAGGTTCATGTCTCACTTTGCAGCCTCCAGCCAGATGGCCTCTGTAATTCATTTTAGTGAAATATGGCAACACTTTTATTGGCGATGATCCTATCTGGAGCCTGGAGAAAGTGATGGCCGGTCCAGGGCTGGTATCTGCTTTCACAAAGCCCCAGGGCACCCTCCGAGAAAAGCCTGCATGGTTATGTCCACCGATGTGCACTCATTTCACGACGCTGGGAGGGAGGGGCAGGGCAGGGCAGAGGCTGCCTCTGGGTCTCGTGATTCCAGGCAGTCTGGAGCAAGAGGCCCACAGGCCCCTGCGTTGGCTCAGGGCCGTGACAGAGCAGCGAGCTGCACCCTGCGCTAAGGCTCAGACCAAGCTGAGAGGTGGAGAAGGCAGGGGCTATGCTAGGTAATGGGGAGCAGCTGCCCAGAGCTGTGGGGCAGAGGCTGTGGGCACCACTCAGCCCTTGGAGGAGCTCCCTCCCATCACCCACAGCACCAGACTGGCCTTGCCAAGCTGCAGGCTTTCCCCCTGCATCACCAGCTCACACTGTCGTGTGCTCTGTGCCCCAGGGCCAGCCTCATAGGATTCAGAGGCCAACCTCACTTCCTCTGGACTAGCAGCTCAGAGAGCCCCACCTAATAGATGAACCCCAAAACTGCAGTCTCAGTAGGCCCGGAGTTGGAGTCACAAATCCAAGAGGAAGAAGGAGACCTCATTTCTGGCCATGTTGTCTGCCAGGCTCCAGACTGTCACCCTTCACACTAGCCAGCCCAGACCTGGTGCGTGGTGAGCATCTACAAGCGGAAGATGGGGCGTCCCCACCATGGGTCTGTTTTGTAGCCCTGCAGACATCTCACCAGCCTGTATGGGGTGTGCCCCTGAGGAAACCACCTTGCGGCCACTCCAGGGAGCTGACAGAGGGCAGGCCTGGGGGACACGAGATGGACAAGGACCCGAGAACTGCCCATGGCACCACCCAATAAGCCTGCACCTGTCCCTTCTTCCAAACAGGTCCAAGAAAAAGGCAATTACACCCTGGGAAATGTGGCCAGTCTGGGAGCATGAGAGCTCGTGCTGCTCTGGGGATCACAGAGGCCCACCTGGAAGAGGCCTGCTTCTGGATGAAACAAAGCCTGCAGGCTGACATACCTATCCAAATCTCCTCCTACCCAGGTAAGACCAGTCCCAAGTGTCAGCGTGTCAGCCACCCCCAAGAGGGTCCTGGGCACGTTATCTGAGCTCACTCAGGCAAGGTGAGGCTCAGTGGGTGATTGGGGCAGCCAGATCCAGGCTAGCAGGAGGCACCAGAGGGGATGTAGGTCCAGGCACAGTGGGGGCTGCGAGGCCCTAACTGTGCCTGGCCCTGGACTGCTGGCCAGGACACAGCTGTGCTTTGCTTCCCAGAACAGGTGGCCAAGGTGGTCTCAGACAAGGCTGTGCCTCTGAGCTACACTCCCACAAAGACTTCAGGGTGGCAGTGCAGCCTCAGCCTGCGCCAACGCCCCCAGACCTTCCCAGGTGCCTATCGACCTGCTGAGCCCAGCTAATGCGCTCCTCTGGGCATTGAGTTCAGAGGGGAGGTTGCCTGTAAGCAAGATTCGCCAGTGTGCTTCATCAGCAGGCAGCCTCATACAATATGTAACACCACATTAACCCGTGCTCTCAGGGTGGACAGAGCCCCCACCCCAGAATCCCGAATCTGCTGCTACCTAGAAGTGGCCCGCGTTGGGAGGCAGAGCCTGCAGGCCCTGTCCTTCTCCCTGCATCTCCATCTCCCTACTCTGGGTACATGGGGTGGGCAGCAAAGCTGGTGCTTACCCCACAGCACCCTGCCCTCCACCTGACAGGCCTTGGAAGTCACCGGCAGCTCCTGCCCCTCCAAATTCAGATACGTCCTCAGGATCTCTCTCAACACAGTACTGCAGGCAATCACAACCGGGCCACCCAAGTGGGTGAATAAGATCAATGCGGAATTGCAAGGGGCCTCAAGTAGCAAAAACAACCTCCAAAAAGAAGAATGAAGTCAGAGGAGTCACACTTTCTAATTTCAAATTTACTACAAAGCTCAACTGTCAAAACAGGATGGAGCTGACATAGGGATAGACATATATATCAATGGTATAAAATTCAGAGTCACTTAAAGTCAGTTAATTTTTGTCAAGGATGCCAAGTCCATTCAATAAGGAAAGTACAGTCTTTTCCACAAATGGTGCTGGGACAACTCGATTTCTGCATGCAAAAGATGAAGCTGGACCCCTACCTCACACCATAGGCAAAAATTAACTCAAACTGGATCAATACCCTAAATATAAGAACAAAAGCCATAAAACTCTTAGAAGAAAGCATAGTGGTAGATATTCATGACCTTGGACATGGCAATGGATTCTTAGATATTATATCAAAATCACAAGCAAGAATGACAATAACAACAACAAAAAAACAGATAAATTAGACTTCAAATTTAAAACTTTTGTGCATCAAACATTATCAAGAAAGTGAAAAAGACAACAACAGAATGGGAGAAAACACTTGTGAATTATACATCAAATAATAGTTTAATATCCAGAATATATAAGGAACTTCTAAAGCTCAACAACAAAAAGACAAAACAATCAAATTTTAAAATAAGCAGGTGGGGCATGTAGTTCACGCCTATAATCCCAGCACTTTGGGATGCCAAGGCAGGCAGAGCCGTCTGAGCTCAGGAGTTCAAGACCAGCCTGAGCAACATAGTAATACCCCAGCTCTACAAAAAATACAAAAATTAGCCAGGCATAGTGGCTCATGCCTGTAATCCCAGCTACTCCAGAGGCTAAGGCTAGAGAATCACTTAAGGCTGAGAAGTAGAGGCTGCAGTGAGATCATGCCACTGCATTCCAGCCTGGGAGACAGAGTGAGATGCTGTCTCAAAAAATAAATAAAAATAAATTTTTAAAAAAATGGCAAAAGATTTGAAAAGATGTTTCTCTGAAGAAGATACACAAATGCCAACAAGCACATGGAAAGATGCTCAACATTGCTAATCTTTAGAGAAATGTAAATTAAAGCCACCATCACTTCACCTGTTGGCATGGCTACAATCAGATAAACGAAAAGTCACAACTGCTGGCAAGGATGTGGAGAAGCTAGAACTCTTGTGCATTGCTGATGGAAATGGAAAGTGGTATAATTGTTGTGTAAAGGAGTGTGGTCATTCGTCAAAAAGCTAAATGGAGAGTTACCATGGAATTGTGACCCAATAATTCCATTCCTGGGTATATACTCAAAAGAATTGAAAACAGGAACTCAAAAAATACTTGTGTCCTCAGGGAGGGGAGCATCACACACTGGGGTCTGTCGGGGGGAAATAGGGGAGGGACAGCGGGGGGTGGGGAGTTGGGGAGAGATAGCATGGGGAGAAATGCCAGATATAGGTGATGGGGAGGAATGCAGCAAACCACACTGCCATCTGTGTACCTATACAACAATTTTGCATGTTCTTCACATGTACCCCAAAACCTAAAATGCAATAAAAAAAAAACTGAAAAACAGACATTTACCTCTGGAAATGATGGGCTTTTCTGATCTTTCTGCATTTGGGTGATTTCAGTTTATTTTCTGGAAGTGGGCACTGAACCGTAAGCAATATCGTATCTCTCCTGAGGACATAATCTTTCCTGAATCCCTGTCTAGTTTACTGTGTTTTTCAGAGGGAAAAATCCTGAGAACTGGGTCCAACTGGGAGGAATGTTACCCAGGGTGGCCTGAGACAATGTAGCTGGATGGAGAGTTCCAATTTTCATCATCTTAGTTGCAAAAAGACAAGGTCACCCACAGAAGGCAACTTTGTGCACTTGTGCCAGGCAAAAGCAGAGAGCAAGTAGGGAAGCTGAAAACAAGGGAGTGAAGATTTGAACAGAGCTGGGTGGGTAGAGAGGGTCAAGAGAAGCATTTCAGTTCTGAAGCCACAAATGGAAAGCCTGTGCCAGAGTGCCCCTTTTATGTTAGCCGTTGAGAGAGGTTCCTGCTGCTGAGAGTAGTCACCCAGCTCTCCAGGCTAAATGCGGCAAATCTGTAGCGATATCAGATCTATTTTTATTCTCTCATTTATATATTTCCTTTTTATCTTAGCAATACAGGATTTTTTTATCTTTTGTCTTCCTCCCGTAGGTCCTGTTTTTAAGCTCCATTCTTTATAACTCTAGTTTCATTTGGTGTTTTTAATTTTTTTCTTTCTTTTTTTCCTTTAAGAGCTTTCTAAAAACTGGCACTTTTGTATATTTCTTTTTTTTCTTTGTTCACGTAGTCTGATCTGGAAACCAGGACTTTATGTTGGCCTGGATTTCTCAGGTCTCTAATCAGCTCTGTGTAAAGTGGAATAGCTTGGCAACAGGCATAATAATAATAATTAAAAATAACAGTGAGTGCAGAACTAAGACATGAGATTCAAAAATCAGAGGGGAAGTGACACAGAGTCATAGGCTTTCATCTGAAAATATCTATTCTGGCCAACTGAGAAGCACCCTTGAAAATCAGTTAGAATACCTCTCTGTGGAGAAAAGCAAAGCCGTAGGGAAATGTTGCCTTCAAGTGTAGAGTTTGCCGGTGTATTACCTTCTGGTAAAATTCCCACAGACAAATAAACTTTTGAGAACCCAAATGAAAACAATGGCTGCCACTAATAAGATTTCCAAAGGTACTTTTAAAACATGGAGTAGATTTGTTTTTCTGGCCCAACGACTTCAGAGAAGTTCCCACTTAAATCCATGCATGGTCATTTTATATCTGCCATTACATATTCTTGTTTGCTAAATGTAAGTCTTGTCAATGAGTTATTTTAAAAAATATTTTTTGAAATTATCCACATCCCAAACAGCAGAACTGCTGTGTGTATACAAATGCTCTGGAAAGGCACAAGTCAGGTACTGGGTGTAGGCACAGGACAGACCGCATGGTCTGCCTTGGCAGCCCTGTCCTCACCTGCAAGCTGCCCACACACACTCCCTTCCAAACGGTGCTCCCTCTGATGCCAATTGGCTGACTGAGCTACTGTGAGAGGAAGCCTATGGGGGTTGGGGGGAGGTGGTAGTGATGTGAATAAATATTTTATAAACTAAAGTATAAAATTTGATTTACTCTTTCAACCAAATTCACGTTGGAAGTCTCACCTCTTCTTAAAAATCTTGGACATTCAAGAGTTAAGGGGTATGGAAGGTAGTGTAGCCCGGGGCTGTCATCCAAGACCAGCTGAAAAGGCAGCAGGAAGGGTTTGGTTCTGGCTAGGCTACAGACACGCCATCTGGATGCAGGGAAGGCCTAGAACGCCAGAAGCAGCTTTTCTTTTTGATTTTAGACTTCACTGAGTCCAGCCTGGGGTGAGTCTTTAGTTTAAGACCCAAACTGAGAGTTCTTGGAACAGGGATTCAATATTTGAATTTTACATAAAACAAACATCCACTATATGTATTCTTTTTGGCAAAGAAGGTCAGAGAGAGCAATCAATGTACACACAATTAAACATACTTAGAAAAAAATGTAGACCAGATTCACTAGACTTATAAATACGTAGGAACTATGTGTAGTCTTTAAATAATTTTGCTAGGAATAAATATGGAAAGATTGTCTGAAAAAAATTTGTTTTTATATTATACCCTCTCAGTTACTTTTGTAAATAATTGTCATTGTTTTTCCCATAGTTCACATTAAAAAGCAATTTTAGGCTGGGCGTGGTGTCTCACACTTATAATCCCAGCACCTCAGGAGGCTGAGGCAGGCAGATCACAAGGTCAGGAGTTCCAGACCAGCCTGGCCAACACAGTGAAACCCCATCTCTACCAGAAATGCAAAAATTAGCTGAGCGTGGTGGCAGGTCCCTGTAATTCCAGCTATTCGGGAGGCTGAGGCAGGAGAATGACTTGAACCTGGGAGGCGGAAGTTGTAGTGAGCCTAGATCGCGCCATTGCACTCCAGTCTGGGCAACAGAGCTGGACTCCATCTCAAAAAATAAATAAATAAATAATTTTTTTTAAAAAAAGCAATTTTAGGCTGGGCATGGTGACTCACACCTGCAATCCCAGCACTTTGGGAGGTCAAGGCAGGCATATCACTTGAGGCCACGAGTTCGAGACCAGCCTGGTCAACATGGTAAAAACCTATCTCTACTAAAAATACAAAAAGTATCCAGGCATGGTGGTGCACATCTGTAATTCCAGCTACTGGAGAGGCTGCAGAATGAGAATTGCTTGAACCCAGGAGGTGGAAGTTGTAGTGAGCTGAGATCACAGCACTGCACTCCAGGCCTCCTGGGTGACAGAGTGAGACTCTGTCTCAAAAAAAAAAAAAAAAAAGAAAAGAAAAGAAAACAATTTTACCACATTAAAATTGCTTTTAGGTCTTTGAAATAATTTTCCTACTCTATTTTTATTTTATATTTAATAATGATACATTTATAATTAATTACATTCGGCATAATGTTAGCATGGGCCAGGAAATTTTTCTTTAGTAAAATTGAAAAGAAAACCAAACCCTTCAGGGAAATTATAGCAACTTCCTACTCTATATCACTCATGAACATACACTCAGTTTGGAAACCACCCTCTTTAAAATATATGATCTATTCTTCCTTAGCTATTGCAGTCTGCGTTTGATTTGTATGTGTTATTCTCAACAATTAAAGGAAAAGGTGAATGTAAATTCACTTGGACGAAACAAAACAGGAATAAAATAATACTATCCTTAAGGGAAGTCTTACCTTAAGAAAGAGAAAATGCACATACTTTTCTGGGCAAGGGTAGTGGGGTCAGGGAAGAATTCTTTTTTTCTAAATAAGGCATTAATTGCCACCTAGCAGCAGAGGAAGGAATTGCGCACTTAGCTTGCCACCGAAATTCTAGAAAACATTAGTTTTAAAGGACGTATTACTTTTAATGTAAACAACATCTTAGGAATCATTGGTCTATTGGCAGACTAAGAATTGAATTTTTTCTCTCTTGTCTTGGGGAAAGATAAAGAAATAAAGCAAATGAAAATATTTGGCCTATTTGTAAGCATACTCCTTCCATCATAAAAAGTCTCTGTTCTTTTGTTGCCTTTACCACTCCAGCAACAAGCTAAAGGAAAAGAAATTCTGAAGCCATCCAGGCACTAAAAAATGCTGCCTTTGGCCTATTAGAGGAAGAAATACCTGGGTTTTCTGTCTGTTGTTTGTTGTTTTTGTTGTTTTGAGACAAGTCTTGCTCTGTCACCCAGACTGGAGTGCAGTGGTGTAATCTCTGCTCAATGCAACCTCTGCCTCTTGGGTTCAAGCGATTCTCCTGCCTCAGCCTCCCGGGTAGCTGGGATTACAGGTGCCTGCCACCATGCCAGGCTAATTTTGTATTTTTAGTAGAGATGGGGTTCTGCCATGTTGGCCAGGCTGGTCTCGAACTCCTGACTTCAAATGATCCACCTGCCTCAGCCTCCCAAAGTGCTGGGATTATAGGTGTGAGCTACCATGTCTGGCTGAAATACCTGTTTTTAATACAGAAAGCAGTTTCCCAAATAATTTCAGAGTAAATTTCTATAAAAATTAGATTAGAATATATTTTATTGTGCTTGGCCAATAGAGAGGTTTATTTTTTAAATGAGAAGACATTTTTATAAAAGATGAAATAATATCCATAATATCATTATTCTTCAAACCTGTTAAAGAATGATGTCCTGGCTGGGCACGGAGGCTTACACCTGTAATCCCCGCACTTTGAGAGGCCAAGGAGGGCAGATCACCTGAGGTCAGGAGTTCAAGACCAGCCTGGCCAACATGGCAAAGCCCCCTCTCTACTAAAAATTAGCTGGGCATAGTGGCGTGTATCTGTGGTCCCAGCTACTCAGGAGGCTGAGGCAGGAAAATCTCTTGAACCGGGAGGCAGAGGTTGCACTGAGCTGATATCACGCCACCGCACTCCAGCCTGGGAGACAAAGCGAGACTCTGCCTCAAAAAAAAAAAAAAAAGAAAACAGGAAAAAAGAATGATGTCCTTGTTTCAAACTCCACCAACCACGTTTTTACTTTTGTAGCAGTTATCCTGAATGTCAAAGCTTTAAAGGAAAGTCTCTATTATTGTGCTTCATAGATCTTGGCAGCCAAATAAAATAACTAAAAATTGTCAAAAAGAGACTAAAGTAACATTAATTATTTAGGAAAACTTCAAAAGGTAGCAATAGGAAGAAGACGGTTTTTGGCTGAAAGTATAATTTACTTAGAAGATTAGAAATGGGGAGGTGGCGCACCGTACATTTACAGTTTGCCACTTTCTCTAGATAAATAGGCATTGCTACTATATTGATTATATGTGTATATTATCATGAAGGCAACCAGCAACATATTAGAAGACAAATGCTGGTTCTAACAGTAATAATAGCTAATATTTACTGAGTACCATCTGCTTGGCTGTGTACTAATCACTTAGAATGAGAAATTTACTTAGTCATCACAATAATCATGGAAGATACTAATCAATATTATCTCCATTTTATAGATTTCGACAACAAAGCAAGGTTCTGAGAAGTGAAATAAGACATCAAAGTTCTCAGAGCTTATAAGCAGCTAAGCTCAGACACAAACCTAGTTCTGTCTTAATATTGGAGTGCCCCAGAATCCAGTCGTTGGAACTCTTTTCTATCTATTTTTACTCCACTCCCATGGCTCTGCATAACTTATCTACAATGATGACTCTTAATTTTGGTTCCCCCACCTAAACCTCTCCACTAAATTCCAACTCATAAGCCAACCAACTACTCCATATCTCCACTTGGATGTCTAATAGACTTCCCCAACTTGAAACATGCAAAGCTATATTCATTATTTTTTCCTGAAAACCTAATCTTCCTGTCTCTCCTTCCTCTCAGTCCATTGCCACTCTGTTCTTCCATTTACTCAGGCCAAAAATATTGGAATCATTTTGAATCTTCTTTTTCTCTTGCACACTGTATCTAATACATTCTCTAAGTACTGTTAGGTCTGTCTTAAAAATATATCCAGAATCCAACAACTTCCCACTACCTCACTTTTACAACTCCATTCCAAACCATCATCATGTCTTAGTCTTGATCTTGTTAGCATGTTTGGCCCTCTATCATGCGTTCTCAACACAAGGGCTACGATCTTTTAAAATGTCAAGCATGATATTGCTTTGTTCAAAACCCTCTAGTAACTTTCTATCTCAAAGTCCTTACTGTGGCCTAATGGCCTTATACCATCTGTAACCCCCATCTCATTTTCTCTCTAATTTGATCCCATATCCCATTTCTTCTCTGGAATTTTTATCTACTTACTGAGGAATTATCAGCATCTTAGTAATAATTCTTAGTGTATAGTAAGGTGATTAGAAAATATTTTTTGAATGAATGAGAAATATCTGGCTCCAAAATCTGTTCTTTTCACGATTACCTTCTATGCATATATTGGTGGCTAAAAGTGCTTGGATGGACACTTCAGAGTGGCTCTTACATAAAAGTCCTACTTGTGGACCAAGAGATATTTGGCCGCTTGGGGTTTTAATGGCTTTCAGCTCCTCTGAGCATGATTTGGGGATTTGGCTCAGGATACACCCTGGTTCTTAACCAGTATTTACAAAATTGATCCAATAGAGATATCTTACAGTAAGAATAGAACAGAAAAACAACACTGATTCTCCAATTTAAAGACCATTAATAGTTATTTCAGGAATTTTTTAGAATAAAAAAAAAAACAATAAAATCCAAGCTAAAATTTTCCCATGAACATTTAAGATTCATTGTTACTCAACTATCCAGATGACAGTCTGTGATAATTGCTTAATTTCTGGAAAAAATATTTCTAAACAACTCAAGTATGCCAATGGCTTTTGTACAGGCCTCTTTTTTAGTCACACACTGAGTGAAGAAAATTATATTATACAGTTTAGATATAACTCTAAACTGTTGTTCTTCCCAATTATGTCTATTAATTCCAGCTTGCTCTATTCCAAGTGTTAGCTGTTGCCAGAAAAAATAAAACAAACAAAATAAACCTTAGCTTCTGAATAACAATTAAAACAACAACAACAAACTTCTAAAAAATCAGGGTTTTTTTTGTTTTTTGTTTTTTTTCTGACGGAATTTTGCTCTGTAGCCCAGGCTGGAGTGCAGGGGCGCAATCTCAGCTCACTGCAACCTCGGCCTCCCGGTTTCAAGCAATTCTCCTGCCTCAGGCTTCTGAATAGCTGGCATTACAGGCATACACCACCACTCCCAGCTAATTTTGTATTTTTAGTAGAGATACGTTTTCACTATGTTGGCCAGGCTGGTCTAAAACTCCTGACCTCCTGACCCACCCACCTTGGCCTCTCAAAGTGCTGGTATGAGCCACCAGGTGTGAGCCACAGGTGTGAGCCACCACGCCCGACCTCCTATAACAGATTTTTTTTTTTTTTTTTGAGCTCCCACGCTGCCATGGGAGGGGATCCAACGGAGGAATCCTGATTTTTTTTTTTTAAAGGGTCAGCACAGTAGCTCGTGCCTGTAGTCCCAGCTACTCCAGAGGCTGAGACAGGAGAATTGCTTGAGCCCAGGAGTAAACTTTGATCACACCACTGCACTCCAGCCTGAGCAACAGAGCAAGAACCTGTCTTAAAAATAAATAAATTAAAATTACAATTTTTAAAAGGTGGAGTGGGTGCAGACAAGGCTAGTTTAAAGTTAGCTACTTAAAGGGTATCAAATATTATCAAATAAATTATGAAACATTTACATAATACCTTATAGTTAAACAGACAAAAGCATGTGACATGAAGAAATGTTCGTGGTTTAATGTTTATATAGAAAAGCAGGTTTAAAAAGAATCATATATAATTTGATAAATTTTTTTGGCAGTTTATTTTGAGATATTAATTCTTTTTTAATTTTTTTAATTTTTTGGTTTTTTTGAGGTAGAGTTTTGCTCTTGTTGCCCCGGCTGGAGTTCAGTGGCACAATTTCGGCTCACTGCAACCTCCACCTTCTGGGTTCAAGTGATTTTCTTGCCTCAGCCTCCCAAGTAGCTGGGATTACAGCCATGATCCACCACACCTGGCTAATTTTTGTATTTTTAATAGAGATAGTCAGGCTGGCCTTGAACGCTTGACCTCAGGTGATGCACCTGCCTTGGCCTCCCAAAGTGCTGGGATTATAGGCGTGAGCCACCGTGCCTGGACTTGAGATATTAATTCTATGTGTTCTTCTATCCTACTACCCCTTTCTCCCATTCATGGAAGTATCTAGACTTCAGATTTTTGTAAGGCAAAAAGCAAACGCTGCTCAGAAATACCATAGGCTCTATCTTGTGAAATGAGAAGAAGGAGGTGGAAGAGGGATTCCTCAAAAGTTAGAAATCTGGGCCAGGCTCACTGACTCATGCCTGTAATCCCAGCACTTTGGGAGGCTGAGGCAGGTAAATGGCTTGAGCCCAGGAGTTCAAGACCAGCATGGGCAACATAGTGAGACCCCGTTTCCATAAAAAAGAAAAAGAAAAAAAAAATGTAAAAGTCTGAAGCTTATAGTTTGAGTGAATAGCTAAGATTCTCATCTTGCTCTGTAACAAAGCCCAGTTAGTGGCAAAATCTCAAAGAGGAAGGCCACATGGGGTACCTTGAGAGGCTGTACCTGGGTTCAGGGTCTGCCACATTCACTCACTTGATTCCAGATTCTTGAGTGCCAAGAGTGGTAAAGAAATATGTGAGTCACCAGATCTGAAGTGAAGATGGCACAAAAGAGAATCCCGGCAGCAAATCAATGTGGACAAATGACCAAATAATTTGAGATAATTCCACGTACTTCTATAATTAAAGCCCTAAAAACGTTGTACAACCCATGGAGAGGAAATGCTCAGTGATAACTAAAATAGAATTTTTCACCAGCATGGCAATATGGGAGCTCAGGGTTAGATTCAAATGGATATAAAGAAATGCAGTATTTCTTTCTATGAAATAAGAATCATATCCACAATATGCATGTGCATACACAATGTGTATACATGTTACACATATTGGAAAATATATTCTCAGGATATGCTCCCTTCTCTAGATGGATAGTGTTGAAGGGAAAAAAACACAGTAATTTTCTCTACCTATTACAATATAATAATTGATCATATTGTCTTTTTTTTAGTAGCTATTTTTAGCTTTTTTTTTTTTTGAGAGAGAGAGTCTTGCTCTGTCACCCAGGCTGAAGTGCAGTGGCAGATGTCAGCTCACTTGCAATCTCTACCTCCTGGGTTCAAGCAATTCTCATGCCCCAGCCTCCCAAGAAGCTGGAATTACAGGCATGTGCCACCATGCCCAGCTAATTTTTGTACTTTTAGTAGAGATGGGTTTTCACCATGTTGGCCAGGCTGGTCTTAAACTCCTGACCTCAAGTGGTCTACCTGCCTTGGCCCCTCCAGAGTACTGGAATTACAGGTATGAGCCACGATGCCTGGCCTATCATATTATCTTTATTTGAAAAAAAAAAAAAATCTTAAATGTCAATCCCTTTTTATTTTTTTGAGACAGAGTCTCACTCTATCACCCAAGCTGGAAGTGCAGTGGCATAATCTCAGCTCACTGCAGCCTCTACCTCCTGGGCTCAAGCGATTCTCCTGCCTCAGCCTCCTGAGTAACTGGGATTACAAGCGTGCACCACCACGCCCAGCTAATATCCGTATTTTTAGTAGAGACAGGGTTTCACCATATTGGCCAGGCTGGTCTCAAACTCCTGACCTTGTGATCTTCCTGCCTCAGCCTACCAAAGTGCTGGGATTGCAGGCATGAGCCACTGCACCCGGCCTCCCTTTTATAATTAGAAAAAATGTGTATTATAAAACTAGCTGTAAGCTGTTTTTCCTATATATTTGAACAGGTAGAAAATAGGGAAGGGCATAGATAATAAACTTAGGTTCTATTTTCCAGCTGTTTCACACCTACTGATATTAACATTCCTAGAAGTATAATATAAACTTAACCTCAAAAAAGATGAGGACTTTTTTCACAGAAAAAAAGTATTGTATATCTCCTATACACTGAAAAACATTAAAATGGTACTGTATTAGTCAGGGTCTCAGCAAGAATCAGATGCACTCTCAACAGGGTAACTGAAGAGAGTACAATCAGAATGTGGGCAGGGGCACAGCAAGTGATGATGCAGTGCCACTGCCAACCTGTGGCCAACATGGAGTGGGGGAAGGTAATAAGTAATCTGCTATCTCTTTCCTATTGCTTTCTGATCTACTAGTGTCTTCCATTAGCTGAGCCCAACCAGGAGCTAGAGAGGAAGGGATCTTGCTGATGCAATCTATAAAAGATTAAAGTACCATGGAATATTATCCAGTCATAAAAAATACAGGAGGCTGGACCTGGTGGCTCATGCCTGTAATCCCAGCACTTTGGAAGTCCGAGGCAGGCAGACCACTTGAGCTCAGTAGTTGAAGACCACCTCAGGGAACATGGCAAAAAATACAAAAATTAGCTGGATGTGGCAGCACGGGCCTGTGGTCCCAGCTACTCAGACTGAGGTAGGGGGATCACTTGAACCCAGGCGGTCAAGGCGGCAGTAAGCCAAAATCATACCATTGCACTCTAGCCTCAGAGACAGAATGAGACCCTATCTCTAAAAACAAAACAAAAACATGAAATCATGTCCTTTGCAGTAACATGGATGGAGCTGGAGGCCATTATCCTAAGTGAACTAACACAGGAACAGTAAACCAAATATCACATCCTCTCACTTATAAATGCAAGCTAAGCAGTAAGTACATATGGACACAAAGATGGGAACAATAGATCCCGGGGCTGACTTGAGTGAAGAGATTGGAAGGAGAGGCTATTGGGTACTATGCTCACTACATGCATGATGAAATCGTTTGTATACCAAAGCCCAGCAACACGCAATCTACCCATGTAACAAACATGTATGTGTACCCTCTGCATCTAAAATAAAAGTTGAAAAAAGGGTGAAGTATATCTATAGGGTCATCAGAGACTATCTCACACAACGACATTGAAGTATAAGCAATTCCACAATTTTCCTATAAATAGTTCCAAATAAAACTATCTACTAGAAGAGTACTAGAAATATAGTTTTAGACTTCAATCTTTAGTACTATGTAAAGTATTTGAAATTATTGCTACTACTACTAAAGAACTTTTATTCATCCACTATTTTAACTAAACTTTGAGCACCTAGTGTAACACATTAAATGTATGTACAAGGATAAATATGAAACATTCTCTATCCTCCAGCGGCTTCTGATTTAATGTGAGGACAACATGTGAACAAATAAGTGCAATTAAGCTTTATATGTGTAGTTGCATTTTAAAATAGGACTCTTTCTGTCTCAGTTTGGCTGAGGTGCCAAGAAAGTAAAATGCCAACTATTTTCATATTTTATAGTAAAATGGAAAACCACAAAAAGTAGAAATTGCCCAAAACTGGGGAGTGAAGTGGAAAGGGGACTTTTTTTGCAACTCTTAACTGTCCATCTACTTCTAACTCAGAGGTTGGAGTTTAGAAGATTTTGAGAGAGAAGATTTTGAGAGAGTGCTGTGAGTGGACATTGCTTTTTCCTCACCTCATACCTAGGGAAAGAGGCTATAATGAAACTTTGATATATGATCCCTACAGCTGAGTGAGGGGGGCAGGGGTTGAGGTCACAGTGGACTAGGATCTGACTCATATTTGAGGAATTTATTCATTCATTCAATACTTAACGTAGCACTTATTAAGTACAGGCACTGTATTCACCTATTCTAGGTACAGGCAAATTCAGTGGTGAACAAAATAGATAAAAATTCCCTGCTTCATGGAGCTAATATTCTAGTGGATATTGAGGCAAGAAAGTTTGGCTAATTGCAAAAATAAGTTTGGGATCTGGTCAAAGTCTGCACTCTCAGAGGCAAAGTCACTTTATAGGTATTTCTTTGGATCACACCAGGGCTACTAGAGAGGGTCACAAAGAAGGATGAGGAGACTTCCACGGAAAAAAGCTGGGGG
The DNA here is from genome assembly GCA_963574225.1 of Lagothrix lagotricha. NCBI lineage: Eukaryota > Metazoa > Chordata > Mammalia > Primates > Atelidae > Lagothrix > Lagothrix lagotricha. The sequence goes on from CAUYNB010017589.1 coordinate 63,804, forward strand.
TAAAGCTATACATGCTGGCAATTAACATTGAGCTGACAGCCAGATGAAATATATTTATCCAAGTGTAAGCGCAAGATTACCAGTATTTTCTCAGGTGGGCTAAGGTGAGAGTTAAGGTGTTATTTATACAAGTGTAGGTAAGCGCAAGATTACCAGTATTTTCTCAGGTGGGCTAAGGTGAGAATTAAGGTGTTAGCAAAGAACCTATAAAATAACAAGTGTCGACTGTAAACATCTGCCAAGCTCAGAGTACCAGCCCTTAATCACAGAACTGTAGTAGCCGAGTTAAGAACTTTCTTGCCTCTTCTTCTGTTTGAACTTGAAAGAAGGAAGGAAACCTAGAGTTGATGGTGATGATGGGACTTTCGGGGGGTGGCGGGTGTGGTGGGGATTAGGAGAGAGCTTTTAGACGGACATAGAAAGGAAGTCAAATATTTTTTACTTGAACAACCAGAAAAGTCATGACATTTGTACCATATTTTATTCAATGACCATGGAAAAATTAACTCCACCAGTTGTGTTTTAACATGTGGAGTGAAAATAAGTTACTTACAAACTGCACCCTATACATCTCATTTGTTCAATGCACCAGTTACAGATGCTAAACATAATAACACATTATTCATAATAATAATGCTATTATCTATGAAAAAATTTTCAACTTGGCTTTGATTTAGAATTCACTTTTATCTGATTCTTTTAAAAGCCTAACATAGCTTGCCAATTACCTTTAATTTTTTTTTTTTCTTGAGATAGAGTCTTGTTCTGGTCGCCCAGGCTGATCATAGTTCACTGCAAACTTGAACTCCTGGGCTCATGTGATCCTGTCACCTCAGCCTCTCCAGCAGCTGGGACTAGAGGTACATACAGCTACACCTGGCTAATTTCCTTCCTCCCTCCCTCCCTCCTTCTTTCCTTCCTTCCCTCCCTCCCTCCCTCCCTGCCTCCCTCCCTCCCTCCTTCTTTCCTTCCTTCCCTCCCTCCCTCCCTCCTTTTTTTTTTAGAGATAGGGTCTTGCCATGTTGCCCAGGCTGGTAACTCCTGTCCCTTAGCAACTCTCCTGCAGCAGGAGAAAAAAAGTGTTGAGATTACAGGTGTGAGCTACTTTGCTTGACTTCCAATGACCTTTAAAGAAGTAGTGTTATGTTCGCTGACCTAGTCTTCCTACAAAATATCTTTATTGGTCAGTTTTTCAGCCTCTGATTAATAATTGAGATGTACCTTGGGGCCAGGCATGGTGGCCCATGCCTGTAATCCCAGCACTTTGGGAGGCCAAGGCGGGAGGATTGCTTGAGTTCAGGAGTTCGAGACTAGACTGGGCAACCTAGTAAGACCTTATCACTACAAAAAAAAAAAAAACAAAATTAGCTGGGCATGGGGGCACTTGCCTATAGTCCCAGCTACTTGGGAGGTGAGGTGGGAGGATCACTTGGGCCCAAGAGGCCAAGGCTGCAGTGAGTCATGATTATGCCACTGCACTCTACCCTGGGCAACAGAGAGAGACCCTGTTTCAAAAAAGAAAAGATGTATCTTGAGAGCTGAGTATGGTGGCTCACTCCTGTAATCCCAGCACTTTGGGAGGCAAGAAGGGAGTATCACTTAAGGCCAGGCATTCATGACCAGCCTGGGCAACATAGCAAGACCCTGTCTCTACATAAAATTTTGAAATTATCCAGGTATGGTGGTGTACACCTGTAGCCCTAGCTACTTGGGAGGCTCAGGCAATAAGATCGCTTGAGCCCAGTTCAAGGTTACAGTAAGCTATGATCATGCCACTGTACTCTAGCCCAGCTACAGACCTAGACTCATCTCTTAAAAAAAAAGCTGTTGTTGTTGTTTTTAAAGATGTATCTTGAGCTATGTCCCCAAAACATACAAAGAGGAGCTAAAAGTCATATAAACCTTTAATAAGCCCTTGGGACTTTCAGTTTTAATTAAAAAAAGTCAACCAAATGCCCCTTCTATTGGTCTACAAGTAGCGCTTTTGACTCTTCAGCCATTCTGAAGAGTCCAGACAATTGCTGTGAATAAAGGATGTATCTCAAAGCCCGAGATATTTGCTTAGGAAATAATAATCAGAAGGACAGGTTTTGGAGTGATAGAGCTATTATTCATTCATTCAACAACTGTTTAGTGAGTGCCTACTATATGCCAGGCTTTGTTTCAGGTACTAGGAATATCTTGGTAAATTTTTAAAAACTCAAAAAATTATATTTGGATATTTATGTGATTCCCTGTGGCATATTTATAATGTCTGCTTGAACTTTTATTTAAACTAGATTCAGTGGGTTTATTTGTATCCAAAAGGCTTCTTCTATAAAAGTGACACAGTAATAAAAGGTTATTATCCCTAATTGCAAGAAGCTCCTACAAGTCAGTAAGAAAATGGTTAACACAATAATATGAGGAAAGGAATGAAGTGGCAATTTACTAAAGTAACATAAACAGCCAAGAAATACAAGCAAAGATTTTTTTACTAGTAATCAAAACTACAAATAAAATTAAAAATTAAAGAAACAGGTTTTTATCTTTTTTGGCCTATCAACTTGACAAAAGTAAAAAGTACTTATATCCAGTGTTGGTGAGAATATAGAGAAAATTGACTCTCAGGCACTGCAGAATATTAAATTGATATAACTTTTTTTGCAACTCAGCCATATTTATCATAACTGTAAACGTAAGTTCCCTTTGGCCCCGCAATTCTATGAATTCTTCATAAAGAGGTAATCAGGGAAGGTAAATATACATTCAATAGGAGTGCATGTACAAGAATATTCATTATAGTATTTTTATGACAGCAATATTAAATATTAAGTATTAAGTAGCAATATTAAGTATTGTACACCAATACTTAGGCAAATTATTATATTTCATACAATAAAATCCTATGTAACTATTGAAAATAAAATAGACCATTACTTACAGACATAAGATAGCTATAACTCTTTAAGTGTATTAATAAAAATAGTTCAGAATCATCTTATTTTTTTAATTGTATATTTATTGCATATCTGTGTGAGGCACGTGAGTAGAGAGATATATCTGGAAAGAACTGCCAAAATGTTTATGTTGTATATGACAATTTTAAAATGAGCATTTATTTAATCATTCAGCACTATTTATAAACACTTAATATGTGCTACACATTGTGCTAGGTGCTGGAGAAACAAAAGAGAACAATCTATTAATTTAGTCCACCAAATAAAGTGTTTTTTAGAAATATGACAATAACCAGTGTTGATGAATTTGAGGAGGTAACCTCATATACTACTGTTGAGAGTATATGTTGGTAAAACATTTCTGGAGAGCAATTTAGCACTTAAAAAAAAAAAAAATACCAGAATCTCACTCTGTCGCCCAGGCTAGAGTGTAGTGGCGCGACCTTGGCTCATTACAACCTTTATCTACCAGGCTCAAGAGATCCTCCCACTTCAGCCTCCCAAGTAGCTGAGACCACAGGAGCATGTCACCATGCCCAGCATTTATTTTATTATTATTATTTTTTAGAGACGAGATCCCACTATATTAAAATAATACAGTGGTCTCGAATTTCTGGGCTCAAGTGATCCTCTGCCCTCGGCCTGCGAAAGTACTGGTATTACCAGCGTGAGCCACAGCGCCCAGCGTCTTCTTTGCAAAGAAAATAAATAGTGGTGGATGTTAGGTTGGCAGCTGTTTGCAGAGCTGTCAGACTATATCATTACAGAAAGATGCTCTCAAAAGACAAAATAGGTAAATCGAAAGAAAGTGTCCATTTTTTCTCAGTGGCAGGTATCATGCCTGGTTTTGAGGGCACAGAAAGACATTAGCGCCATCATGGAGTTCAAAGTCTGGTGGAGGAAACCAATAATAATAATAATGAGGGGTTAACGACAACAGAGCCTTGAAAGATAAGATCTCCAGGGAATAGGGAAGAGGATTCCAAAGTGTTCGGTTGGTGCACAAGGAATCGCACTTTTTGTCATTAAATTTCCTAAGCAAATTTACCAAGATATTCCTAGCACCTGAAACAAAGCCTGGCATATAGTAGGCACTTACTAAACATTTGTTGAATGAATGAATGATAGCTCTATCACTCCAACACCTCTCCTGATTATTATTTCCTAAGCAAATATCTGGGGCTCTGAGATACATCCTTTATTCACAGCAACTGTCTGGACTCTTCAGAAGTAATTAAAAGTAATGGTAAAAACCGCAATTACTTTTGCACCAACCTTAATACAAAGAAAAGCATGTACACAAGATACTCGAGGAAGAGTATAGCTGACAAACAAACAGATCGTTATTTGTGGCTTTCCTGCAGCCTCGTTCCTTTCAGTCACACAACACCCCAAATCTCTGTGGACTGTGAATGAGAGAGTGAGTGGCAAGCTAATATCACCAGGAGTCACGGCTGTTGCCTCGGACGACTTTAGGTGCAGCCTGCCGGCGGGTGAGAAACTGGAGGGAATCCGCAATACACAGGAACCCAGAAGGGCTACGTGACGAGGGCTGCCCTGCAGCTCTCAGCCGCCAGCGCTCCCAGCCGAGAGTTTCCCGCCAATCTCAGTTCCTCGATCTTCCGAGGCCCCGCCCGCCGCCGAGCGGTCTGGGAGTTTTAAGGAAGGGGAAGTGTTGTGAGCCTATCGATAACTCTGGAATAGACTGCAATACCCTACGCCGCTGCAGTCAAACTCCCGCAGACTTTTGAGTAGATCGCTGAGCGATAGTTTCGGCAGCACCTCCTGGATTCTCAGTTTTACTGGAGGCAGCAACCAGGCCCGCGCCGCCACCATGGTACGTTGAATCCCGATCTCTGGAAGGTTTAGGACAGAGGTCCGGTAACTAGGGGATGATGAGCCACCTCTCCTGTCATCCTTAGCGCTGCCCGGGGCCACGAGGCATGGGAGCCTCGGCAGACGGCAAGGCTCCGGCAGTGATTCAGCATCTCCGGCCTGGCCGGGCTAGGGGCTGCCGGTAGTCCGTGCGGCCTTTCCGCCGCTTTCGCTTCCCGTGGGGTCTTCGACACTTCTTTCTCGGTCAGCTAGATGAGTTCGCCTTTCAGATTCCTTCACTGGAGTAGATTCTGAGCGGTCCAGAATAGCTCCTAGTATGGGAGAGGAGAAGATAGGGACTTGACTTGGAGGCCTACCTGTACCCCCAGGTGTTCCTGGACCGCATCCGTTTTCCTGGTGGGTCTGTCTGATTTATCTCTCCCCTAGACCTCGATTAGGAAAAGCCCTTTTCAATCTTTTTGTCCAATCATTTGTAACCTAGTTACAGATGAGTAAGCCGAGGCTGGGAGAGGAAGTGATGGAATCAGGGTTACAACATAGCGTTCTGGGTTTTCAGTTCTGTGTCTGCCATTCTAGCACTCAATCTCACTCCCATGATTATTCTCCCCAGTGCTGATAGACTTGTTATAGTAGTCTTTATAGCCGTAATGGTTCTATCGGTGCAGCTATTTGTGTCCATCTCTAACTTTCTGAGGACGTTTTTGTTCATTCAATATGAATATACAGACAGAGCACTTGTACATTTATAACTACAGTGAACGTTCAAAAATAAGTCATACATGTCCCTAATCATAAAGACAGAAAGGAACGTTTAGGTAAAGAACTGTGGAAGTATGTGTTAGTGGGATTTGGGAAGAAAAGGAGAAGATTTCAAGAGATGAACATTTAAGCTAACTTAAAGAAAAGGAAGGCTTTTAACCATTTGTTAGGGCCCAATAAAAGGAAGTAGCATAAGCAAAAATAGGCAAAAAAAGTTATTGTGAACTTTAGTAATTGAGCCTAAAGGGGGTGCTATGGAGGGTGTTAGAATAAGAAGTTGGAAAAATAGGACCCATTTAGATCTGCTTCTCCTTCTCTCACTAGTTTATGGTAAATGTAGAATTGGCTTGCATCTGAGTACAGTAGTAATCTTCCAGTAAGATTGCATGAACAGAGTGCCTTAACATTGAAGGGAAACACAAGCATATTTCTTAATGAATGTTAAGAGTTGGGATTGGTAATGTTCTTCTATTAACAGATCTTTTTTTCTTTAACTTTCAGTTTCGAAATCAGTATGACAATGATGTCACTGTTTGGAGCCCTCAGGTAAAATAATGTTTTTAAACCATTTCTGTGAAGTGGCTTTTTGTGGCTGCAATATGTTTAGAAACTTGTGAGAGCGTAGGCTTGGGGAAAATTGAATATAATTATTTTAGATGTTCTTAGAAGTGGCATTTATAATTAAAATAGGTTTCCTGATTGACCTAAAGGACATTATGTTAAGCGAAATAAGCCAGAAACAGGAAGAAAAATATTTCATACTCTCATTTACATGTGGGATCTTTTGTTACAAAGGGCAAATATATAGAGATGGAGAATAAAACAGTGGTTACCAGGGTAGGGGATGGCAGTGGGGAGGAAAAAAGAGGAGATACAAAGGATACAAAGTAGCAAATATGTAGGTTGAGCAAGTGGAAAGATCTAATGTACGTGAAGACTACAGTTAATAATGCAGGTAGTGCTTTGTAGTCAGGATTTTTGCTAAATGAGTAAATTATAGCTCTTGCCACAGCAGAGGAAAATGAGTAACTATGTGAGAAAATGGATGTGTTTATTCTGCTATAGTGACCCTACTATACATGTGTATCTTATAACATGTTGCATACATACCTTAAATATATACAATAAAATTTATTTTAAAAGAAGTTTTTGGCCGGGCACAGTGGCTCATGCCTGTAATCCCAGCACTTTGGGAGGCCAAGGCAGATAGATTGCTTGAGTCTTGGAGTTCAAGACTAGGCTGAACATGAAAGCCTGTCCCTAGAAGAAATATAAAAATTTCATGAACAATATGAAAGCCTGTCTGTAGAAGAAATACAAAGATTAGCTGGGCATGGTGTCACGTGCCCACAGTCCCAGCTGCTGGGGAGGGTGAGGTGAGAGGATTGCTTGAGCCCAGGAGGCAGAGGTCACAGTGAACTGAAGATCACACTACTGCACTCCAGCCTGGGTGACAGAGTGAGAACCTGTCTCAAAAAAAAAAAAGTTTCTTGGTTTAAAAAATATCAGTTGAGATTTAACTATGCTCACCTGACATTTGGAAACTCTAAATTAATTTTTTATTTCTAAAAGGTCTTCTAAGATGTGGTGTTTGTTTTTTTTTTCTTTAGGGCAGGATTCATCAAATTGAATATGCAATGGAAGCTGTTAAACAAGGGTCAGCCACAGTTGGTCTGAAATCAAAAACTCATGCAGTGTTGGTTGCATTGAAAGTAAGTAAAGTAATAAATATGTCTCCTCTATAGAAAACTATTAATGTAAATTTCCCCATAGACAGTAAGGTTGTAAACTTATTTTTACATCTTATAATGTCTCCATTTAGAGGGCACAATCAGAGCTTGCAGCTCATCAGAAAAAAATTCTCCATGTTGACAACCATATTGGTATCTCAATCGCCGGGCTTACAGCTGATGCTAGACTGTTATGGTAAGTATAATCATGAAAAATAAACACCCTTTTTGATTCATAAGTGATTACTCTTTTCTCAAAAAGATTCAGATAAGATATTTTAAGAAGTTATCTGCCAGAATGCTTGTAAATTAAGATTCTGAATACCGTGGTGGGTTTGAGTTTGTTACTAAATTTTCTATTTTTTTATTTCTGTAGGAGTAACTAATATTAGCACTTTTTAGAAGTCACTCAGTAATATGATATTTGTTAATGCAATGTATATTGTTTGATACCATGTTATGTCCAAGAAGAGGTTGATACTTTTATCTGGTTTCTAAGGACAAGCTGGACCGTACTTGTTTTCTTAGTAGGCAATTTTTTTTTTTTTTGCAATGCTTAATACTGGATACTGCAGGGTGTACATAAGTGACTCAGACATGGATCTTGTCTTAAAGGAACTTAAAGGCAAGTTTATCTATACATTCAAATCTAGTTTATAACAGATAAATTTCTGTGAGAGTCTGAGGAGACAGAGTATGAGGAGACAGATTATGGTTGAAAGGCAATCTGTAAATGAAGAGGTAGGGCTTTGAAATCACACAGATTGAGTTCTTGCTTTCACCACTTAGTATCAGATTGGGCTAAATACCTAAACACTGAATTTTTTCCAGTGTTTTCTTTATCAAGGCTATTTTAAAATACTTTTTTTTTTTTTTGAGACAGAGTCTTACTCTGTCGCCCACACTGGAGTGCAGTGGCGCAGTCTTGACTCACTGTGACCTCTGCCTCCCAGGTTCAAATGATTCTCCTGCCTAGCCTCCCAAGTAACTGGGATTACAGGTGCCCGCCACCACACCTGGCTAATTTTTGTATTTTTAGTAGAGACACGGTTTCGCCAAGTTGGTCGGGCTAGTCTTGAACTCCTGACTCAGGTGATCCACCCACCTTGGCTTCCCAAAGTGCTGAGATTATAGGGGTAAGCCACCGCGCCCAGCCTATTTTAAGTATTTTAAATAGCCTACCATAAAGCATTAACACAGTGCGTTTCAGGTATTATGTGAGTGTGTTGTGGGTGGCAGGTAGTTAGCCAAAACTAATCTCTTAAATTTGTGATTTGATTAGGAAAGAAATAATATAAATTGTAAGGGTGGGCCCGGCACAATGGCTCATACCTATAATCCCAGCTCTTTGAGAAGCTAAGGCCAGGAACTTGAGACCAGGGTAACATAGTGAATCTCCATCTCTACAAAAAATTTTAAAACTTAGCTGGGTGTGGGGCCACATACCTGTTGTCCTAGCTATTCAAAAGGCCAAGGTGAGAGGATTGGGCGAGTCCAGAATTTTGAGGTTGCAGTGAGCTATGATAGTGCTACTGTACTTAACCCTAGGCGATAGAGTGAGACTTTAGACTAAAACAACAGCAGCAGCAAAAGCAGTGTAAATAGTGATGCCATTGTTTAAGAATTTAAAGTTACTCAGCCAGTCCCTTGCTCTAAGTCAGCAATATAATGACACCCTAAAGGGTTTCCACCTATTCTTCAAAGAGGAAAATGTATTATATTATCAAACACTTTATTTAACCCAGTCTATAAAGTATTGCCATGCCAACACATAATCAACATGAAAACTTTATTAATGAGCTATTGCACGTTTTAGGTACTAAATCTTTGAAACTTGACATGTTACTTTGTACTTGGAGTACATCTCAATTCAGTCTAGCTACTTTTCAAGGGCTCCACAGCCACATGTGATTATTGCCTGCCATATTGGGCAGTATACTTTTAGACAGTTGGGAAATGGACTTAAATATAAATACTGAACAAATAGCTTGGTTCCTGTCATCAACATGTGATGATCAGATGTGACATACACATATGCTGGACAAAGCAACATTGAAAGAAAGGGGCATATCCATTTCTTGTTGATCTTCTTTATAGGCATGAATTCTCTTTTCCCCAATGTTAACCTTGCTTGAATTTCATCAGATTTAACGGTGAGACTAAGCAGCTAGTGTCCAGTATCTCCTCTAAAGTGCTTCTTATGAATATAAGTAACAGTGGCAGGAACATGTAAAGATGCCCTCTGCTGTGATTTCTATTTCTTACATTTGCTCTATTGGGGAAATGTTAGTCTGCTTTCAAGAAAAAAGGACAATAGATACTCTTTTTGCTGGTTCAAGACCTAGAATTAAGACAAACTTGCTGACAGTGGGAAGGATAAGAGAAGAGAGATTGCTTTTCTTCTCTTGTTCAACTTTCTCTTCTCTGTTCTATAAGTGCGTTAAGACAAAGATTTCCTAGAGCTAAAGAATATTTCAGTGTTTTTTAAAAACCTTGCCAGGCGTGGTGGCTCACACCTGTAATCCCAGCACTTTAGGAGGCAGAGGCGGGCGGATCACGAGGTCAGGAGATCGAGACCATCCTGGCCAACATGGTGAAACCCCATCTCAAAAACAAACAAACAAACAAAAAACCTTATGTGGCTCCAGAGTTTGACAGAAAAATGCACCCTCACAGGCATGTCTTTCTTACCTTCTGTCTTCATTATATGGATGTGATCCATGTAAACGTTTAGAAGAATGCAAAGTGAAATCAAACAATTTAGACTGGAATAGTTGTTTGTAATTTGAGATTACTAAACTTTTTTTGTTTCTTTTAGTAATTTTATGCGTCAGGAGTGTTTGGATTCCAGATTTGTATTTGATAGACCACTTCCTGTGTCTCGTCTTGTATCTCTAATTGGAAGCAGTATCCTTTTTATGTTAACATTTATAGATAGGAACTTTGAAGGGTTTTGATATTTGTGTTATTTATTAGGAATATGATAATACCATGACATAGGTAAGATTGTGAAAACTTTAAAGCAACAAATTGGGTAGCTCTTTCATTAGCCTGTATAAGCAATTTATATTTGCTAGACATAAATAAACCCAACTTCAGGAAAATTATCCAAGCATCTTTTTAGAGGGGATTTAAAGTTTCTTAATGGTTCTAGATGTCCCAAGAAATCCTAGACCCCTTGTATTCAAAACAAATCAGGTTTTACCTGGGAAGAAATTATTTTGTTGGTACTCTTAGGTTTGGTAGAAAGTCAAACATTCTATATTAGGCCAAAGAAATAGAGTCCTCTTTTATTCTTTCTCTGGTGGATTATGCAACAATTAAGAAAGAAGTCAGAGACCTTTGTTAATAATGTATACTTTGAAAATAAAGATAGTATAGGCCGGGCACAGTGGCTCAAGCCTGTAATTCCAGCACTTTGGGAGGCCAAGGCGGACAGATCACCTGAGGTCAGGAGTTCAAGACCAGCCTGACCAACATGGAGAAATCTCGTCACTACTAAAAATACAAAAAGGCGTGGTGGCACATGCCTGTAATCCCAGCTACTCAGGAGGCTGAGGCAGGAGAATCGCTTGAACCCAGGAGGTGGAGGTTGCAGTGAGCCGAGATCGTGCCATTGCACTCCAGCCTGGGCAACAAGAGTGAAACTCCATCCTCCCCCCCGCCCCAAAAAAAGAAAGTAAAGAGTACTTCATTCCTTGTTAAAACAAGGTCTTAACTAGTCTAAGAGACCCAGATACCAACACAACGATACGGCCGGAGACCTTATGGTGTTGGGCTGCTTATTGCTGGTTATGATGTAAGTTCATTGATTATTATTATATTTTAATGATTTTTTTATTAACTAGAAATTTTTATAATTTTTAGCTCAACCAAAGTAAATAATTATGTGGTGTATTTATTTCTGTTTGTAGGATATGGGCCCTCACATTTTCCAAACCTGTCCATCTGCTAACTATTTTGACTGCAGAGCTATGTCCATTGGAGCC
>CAUYNB010017591.1:0-113959 GCA_963574225.1 Lagothrix lagotricha
TCTCTGTTTTGGTACCAGTACCATGCTGTTTTGATTACTGTAGCCTTGTAGTATAGTTTGAAATCAGATAGCGTGATGCCTCCAGCTTTGTTCTTTTTGCTTAGAATTTTGGCTATGTGGGCTCTCTTTTGGTTCCATGTGAAGTTTAAGGTGGTTTTTTCCAGTTCTGTGAAGAGGGTCATAGGTAGCTTGATGGGGATAGCGTTGAATCTATAAATTACTTTTGGCAGTATGGCCATTTTCACAATATTGATTCTTCCTAACCATGAGAGTGGAATGTTTTCTATCTGTTTGTTTCCTCTCTTATTTTGTTGAGCAGTGGTTTGTAGTTCTCCTTGAAGAGGTCCTTTATGTCCTTTGTTAGTTGTATTCCTAGGTATTTCATTCTCTTTGTAGCAATTGTGAGTGGCAGTTCATTCTTGATTTGGCTCTCTTTAAGTCTGTTATTGGTGTATAGGAATGCTTGTAATTTCTGCACATTGATTTTGTGCCACCACACTACTGCACTCCAGCCTGGGTAACAGACTGAGACTCCATCTCAAAAAAAAAAAAAAAAAAAACAACACTGAACAGGGAATTTCATGTTAAGAGCCAGAAGAAATTGCTGCCATGTAAAACCACTTCATAGTTCCTAGACTTTCAGAAATCCCAGTTCTCTCTAATGAGGTTTTGATAGAGAAAGTCAAGATTACAGAGAGGCCACTAGCTAAGGGGCTCAGGCTCAGATACCCACCCGGCCAACCCCACCAGCCACTGTTTGGTATGAACAATATGTGTCTAAAACAAGTAGAGGATAGCATACTTACAAATTATTGAAAGAGCATTTTAGTTAAGAGTTCTGGAGTCAGATGTGAGTTTGAATCCTGGCTCTGCAATTCACTTACTTTGAAGTGAATTATTGAGATTCAGGGCTTTTTCTGTCATAAGAGGATGATTTTAAAAAATAGAATACTCTTCATTGTGTTATAAAACTTAAATGAGTCCAGTCATGGTGGCTCATGCCTGTAATCCCAGCACTTTGGGAGGCCGAGGCAGGCAGATCACCTCAGGTCAAGAGTCCTAGACCAGCCTGACCAACAAGAAGAAACCCTGTCTCTACTAAAAATACAAAATTAGCCCAGCGTGGTGGCGCATGCCTGTAATCCCAGCTACTCCGGAGGCTGAGGCAGGAGAATTGCTGAACCCGGGAGGCAGAGGTTGCAATGAACCAGGATGGTGCCATTGCACTGCAGCCTGGGCAAGAGGAGCAAAACTCAACAAAAAACAAAAAACTTAAATGAAAAAAATCATATGTAAGATATTTAGCTTTGTGCTTATAAAATGTTCAGTAAGCACAATGTCAATGCTGATACTGCTGCTACCACTCTGTTGTTATTCCATGATCATAGACAACAGCCCATAAAGGGCATTCAAGTGCTCAGGACTTTTTTCACTTGATGGCAGGCTTCACATATGAATCCTCTTTTTCCTTCCTCCCTTCTTTTTTTTTTTACCTTCATTCAAAAACCATATGGCCAAGATGTATATGAGGTGCTAAGGATGCAATCATTAACTAAACATCTCTTCTTCAAGAGGTCATAGACAAGTAGAGACACACATAAATTCATAATGCATTGTGATAATTACAATACTAGATGCACAGTGTAAAATGGTAGCGTGAAAGAAGCAATGAGTAACTCTAATAGAAAAAGAATGATCAGAGGTCAAGAAAAATGAGTGCCTAATAGGCATGATGAGAAGACCATTTCAGCAGAGAAGAAAACAGGCATAAAGGTGCTATGGGTATGCCACATGGTACATTTGAGAAATCACAAGTAGTTTTATAAACATGTTAACACAGTGCATGTGGGAGAATATAGGACTTGATGCTGGGACCCTGGCGCAGAGAACTGTACATAAAATTTGAAATTTAGGGAAAAGACATAGATTCATAGATTGCTACATGTTAGAATGATGATTTTGGTGGGAGTGGGAGAATGAGTTGGAAGAATATTTGGAGGCAGGAAGATCAGGAGGACATTGCACACATCCAAAAGAGGAAAGGTGAGCTCAGGCAGTATGAGGAAAAAGAAAGAGAAGACTCAGGGGAGATAGGTAAGAAACTCATAACCAGGTGCGGTGGCTCACGATTGCAATCCCAGCACATTGGGAGGCCAAGATGGGCAGATTGCCTGAGCTCTGGAGTTCAAGACCATCCTGGCCAACGTGGTGAAACCCCATCTCTACTAAAAATACAAAAAAAAAAAAAAAAATTAGCTGGGTCTGGTGATATGTGCCTGTAGTCCCAGCTACTCAGGAGGAGGCTGAGGCAAGAGAATTGCTTGAACCCGGGAGGCGGAGATTGCAGTGAGCAGAGATCTAGCCACTGTAGTACAGCCTGGCGACAGAGCGAGACTAATTCTCAAAGAAAGAAAAACATAGAAAAAGAGAAACTCTTAAGATACTTTCCACTACAAGTTAGGGAAGATCCAATTAAAACTGCTTAAACGATAAAAAAATGCTATGAAGTATAGAAATTCTTAGGTTGGTAAAACTAGTGATCAATTCTCTTACTGATTTTTCTCTCTATAGTCTAACTTGTTCCCTTGCACCTACTTCCCTCTGGTCCGAATGTGGCTGCTGTGAATACAGTTATCACATGCAGATTCATCGACATTGATCCAAAGAAAAGGAACTATTTAATTCCACATGCTTTTGTTAACAAATGTCCCCTCGTTTGATTAGCCAGAATTGTATCACATGCCCATTTCCGGACCAATCTCTTGCAAGGTGAGTGGAAAGAATAATATTGTCTTAGACTAGTCAAAATTCATCCAGTCTCTCCTGAAGCACATGGCCACTAAGTGATTAAATAAAAATAGAATTTTCTTTTATTATTATTATTATAATACTTTAACTTCTGGGGTACATGTGCAGAACACGCAGGTTTGTTACATAGGTATACACGTGCCCTGGTGGTTTCCTGCACCCATCAACCCATCATCTACATTAGATATTTCTTCTAATGCTATCCCTCCCCTAGTCTCCCAGCCCCAACAAGCCTCGGTGTGTGATATTCCTCTCCCTGTGTCCATGTGTTTTCATTGTTCAACTCCCACTTATGAGTGAGAACATGCAGTGTTTGGTTTTCTGTTCTTGTGTGAGTTTGCTGAGAATGATAGTTTCCAGCTTCAGCCATGTACCTGCAAAGGACATGAACTTACCCTTTTTTATGGCTGCATAGTATTCCATGCTGTATATGAGCCACATTTTCTTTATCCAGTCTATCATTGATGGGCATTTGATTTGGTCCAATCTTTGCTATTGTGAACAGTGCCACAATAAACATATATGTGCATGTGTCTTTATAGTAGAATGAATTATAATCTTTTGGGTATATACCCAGTAATGGGATTGCTGGGTCAAATGGTATTTCTAGATCTAGATCCTTGAGGAATCGCCACACTGTCTTCCACAGTGGTTGAACTAATTTACACTCCCACCAACAGTTTAAAAGCATTCCTATTTCTCCACGTCCTCTCCATCATCTGTTGTCTCCAGATTTTTTAATGATCGCCATTCTAACTGGTGTGAGATGGTATCTCAATGTGGTTTTGATTTGCATTTCTCTAATGATCAGTGATGATGAGCTTTTTTTTTTTTAATATGTTTATTGGCCACATAAATGTCTTCTTTTGAGAAGTGTTTGTTCATATCCTTTGCCCACTTTTTTTTGATGGAGTTGTGTTTTTTTTCCTTGTAAATTTATTTAAGTTATTCGGTAGATTCTGGATATTAGCCCTTTGTCAGATGGACAGATTGCAAACATTGTCTCCCATTCTGTAGGTTGCCTGTTCACTCTGATGATAGTTTATTTTGCTGTGTGGAAGCTTTAGTTTAATTTGATCCTATTTGTCTATTTTGGCTTTTGTTGCCAGTGCTTTTGGTGTTTTAGTCATGAAGTCTTTGCCAATGTCTATGTCCTGAATGGTGTTGCCTAGGTTTTCTTCTAGGGTTTTTATGATTCTAGGTCTTAAGTTTAAGTCTTTAATCCGCCTTGAGTTAATTTTTGTATAAGTTGTAAGGAAGGAATCTGGTTTCATCTTTCTGCATATGGCTAGCCGGTTTTCCCAACACCATTTATTGAATAGGGAATCCTTTCCCCATTACTTGCTTTTGTCAGATTTGTCAAAGATCAGGTGGTTGTAGATGTGTGGCATTATTTCTGAGGCCTCTGTTCTGTTCTACTGGTCTATATCTGTTTTGGTACCAGAACCATGCTGTTTGGGTTACTGTAGCCTTGTAGTATAGTTTGAAGTCAGGTAGCATAATGCCTCTAGCTTTGCTCTTTTTGCTTAGGATTGTCTTGGCTATGAGGACCCTTTATTGGTTTCATATGACATTTAAAGTAGTTTTTTCCAATTCTGTGAAGAAAGTCAGTGGTATCTTGATGGGGAAGAATTGTCATTCTTATATACTGGACAAGAAGTTGGAGTCCTTTCCTAAATTTGTCCTGTGAAATATTGTCAAATCCAGATGATTCCCATGGTAGAGAGGAAATAAAAAAGTGAGAAATCAAAATGGATTTTCCACATTTCAGATGCAAAATCCTTCTATAATTTTTAATTTAATATTTTATTGTGTTAGTTTTTATTAATTTTATTCCTTCATTTTACCATTGAGCTACAATGATTATCTTTCATTAAGTTACTTTGACACAACTCAAGTAGCAAGTAAAACTCGTTTGTTCTTAGAAACTAAGCTAAAACTTTTCTTTTTTTTTGCTTCTCTGTGGTATTCTTTACTTATTACACCTTTGTTTCAAATCATATTTTGTCAGAATGAATATACAAGGGTCATTGTATAGGGCAGCAGTTTTCAAAGTGTCATCAGTACATCCCTGGAGGTTCTTGAAACTCTATAAGGAGGTCCATGAGGTCAAAATTGTTTTCATGATAATGCATCGGTGATGCAAAATCATTGTTGGATAAAACTGCCAGTCCTTCAGCATGAATCAACATAGGGCACCAAACTCTACGAGTATTCACCATATTCTCCTCTGCCACATACATATAGTAAAAACAAAAAACAAAAACAGGAAAACCCCACCAAAGCTTCCCCAAAAGGCAACCAAACAAAATAAGCAAAGTCAGCATATGAATTTTTAAATATTTTATGAAATGAGAAATACATAAAGCATTTCTGCTACATGATGAAATATGCTAGTTTCATATTTTCAAGGAAAAGCACTTGTGTGAATATTTGAATTGTGAGCTGAACAGGCTACTCTATAAAACTTTTTTTTATTATTTGAATGAAGCAATGACAGACTACAGTTATTCAGACTTGGGTATTTGGCCGACATTTTCTCAAAAATGAATGATACGAGTCTGTCACTTCAGGGAAAATAAGTATCTGTTGCCAATGATAAAACTGAAGTTTTCAAGAGAAAATTAGAATCTTGGAAAATTTTATCCACCACCATGAGTTTCACAGCTTCCCAATGCTGAAACACTTTTCTGATGAAATTGGCAGTGATATTAATAACTGTGATTTTGCATCAGCATTTGGAAGATCTGTATAACTTGCTAAACCAGTATGTTCCAAATTACCAATGTATAATGTTAACAAAATCAGACATGAGTGAAAGATCACCTCAAAGTGCAAGACAGATAAGTGGATTTTAATGTAACATAGCATGCAAAGTTTATGGATATAGTATCAGATTGCACATTGCAACAAACCTTTAATAAATTATTGCTTATTAAATTTTAGTGTAGTAGCAAAGAGTAGTGACAAATGTCTGAAAGGGATATGTGGAGAGACATGATGTCAAGAGAGACTATAAATGGTTTAATCATTGCTAGAACAATGGTTCTCTTGCAAGCATATTTGCTATTGAGAAACGATTATAAGACAGTAAAATATTTTGAAATTGCCACTTAGTTTAGAAAATGCTTCCCTGTGTGCAAGTAGTCTCTACTAGTCATAACTGCATCATAGTTTTCTTCCCTATCAACAATTTACAGAATAAGGAGACATGAAAAGGGTTTCATAGACCTTTGTAAAGGCCCATTTTAAACAATAGTACCTTTTAAAAACAATGTTTTGAATAATAGCTTTGATTTTTAATTTCCTTGTAAACATTTCTACAATTCAGCCACTGAAATCTCCCAATAATAACTTTTAAGACAGAGATTTGAATATGACTTTGAAATATTCTTTACCTCCCAACTGCCTCACAGATTAAAGCTTTGTTCTTGGCAATGCAATAAATTTACAGTCCTTCTTGAAAGCTGTTGCTGGGAAAGAATATGCTTACTTTGGATGTTCCTTGTGAACAGCTAGGACACTCAAATAAAACAAATTTTGCCTTAGTTTCAAGGCAAATCAGTGATATTTTCAGATACCTCCAAACCTCGAAAATGATCCATGTCACTGTCATTACTGAGTTCTTGGAGTGACCATTCAGATAGGTCTCATCAGTCATGAAGGGTCAAATAAGGGAGACAACCAGAGTCCTAGAAGCTTATAGGCCTTACTGTCTACAGTTTGACCTGCAAAATTCTTTGGAAACTTGACCTTGCAAGACAGGATGAGTGATGAAGAATGACTCAGTTTCCTGAGAACCAGGGAGTGATGCTCCGGTTGTCTGCTCTAACCCTTGTCAGCGCCACTGCACAGATTTCTTTCTATGTTTCTCAATTTTTAGAACCACTTTCCAAATCTCAAAATGAGATGCCTCACAATTATAGTCATAATTGGTTTCATGAATGAATGGAATTTCCCCACAGATGCAATGCTGAGATATAAGAGACACATCACTTTTCGTACTAGAATCTTGAGATCTGGGTTCTGGGGGCCATTTAATTGTCAGATGTATAATTTTTGGCAAATTACTTGACTTCTCTGGACCCAAGTTTCTCCTCAGTAAAAGAAAGAGATAAAGTTGATTAGTCTAGTTACAGAGTTCTGTAATTTATGAAAACTGCCTGTGATTTGTTTTTGGACTTCATAGAAAGAGGTTGATAAATACCTCCACATAAACCCACTCCTCCCACCCTTGCAGACCTAAGTGTAAGTTACTGTTTGCAGTGTCCGCATTTCATCTCAAAATCATATTCATCTCAAGACTTTAGGAAGCTTCTACCAAGTGGTTGAAGTTGGTACAAAGAAAAGTCTTCCAGTTAAGCTTTAAAACTAATTGTTAACTAGGATAACTTTGCTTTTAAATAATTAACATGTATTAGTACATACTATTTATTTCTCGCTGTTCTAAATGCTTTATATGTATTAATTCCCTGAATCTTGGCGAGTTTGTTAGCCAAGTACCATTATTATCCCCGTTGTACATATGAGGAAACTAAGGCACAAAAAGATTTTAGTAGTCACCACAGTCCCTCAGCTGGTAAATAGTAGAGTTGGAATTTAATCTCAGGTGGTTGATTCCAAAGCTGTATTCTGAATCACAACATGGTACTGTTTTCAATCTTCATTTCTGCTTGTTTTTTTTTTTTAATGTTTACATTGTTTATTATGGAAACATTAGATGTCAGAGTAGGAAAAACATTATAATACATCTACATATACTTAGCAACCCACCTCAATAATCATCAAACATGACCAAACATAATTTATCTATACATCCCTTAATTACCTTCAATTAAATTATTTTGAAACAAGTCCCACGTATCATTCATCCACAAATCTTCAGTAAAAGATTGCCACCACTATTATTATCATACATAAAACAATTGACAAATAATTCTTTAGTTTGATCAAATATTCAGCCAGTATTCAAACTTCCCTGATTGTCTTATTTTTGTATTTGTTTTGTTTTACAGTTTCTTCAAATCAGAATCCAGAAGTGTTTACACATTGCCTTTGGTTGATGTGTCTTTTAAGGATATTTTAAACTATAGTTTTCTTCTTCCTCTTTTTTCCTCTTGACATATACTTGTGAAGGAAACTGAGCTGTTTATTCTGTGGAAAGAAATTGGAATTTCCTATAGTCTGGATTTTGTTATTGCATTCTGTGGTGTCATTAACACGTTCCTTTATGCCTTGTAGCTTCTATAAGCCAGAAATTTAATCTAGAGGCTCTATGAGATGTACTTTGCCAAAAAAATACTTTACAGATAATGTTGTGAATGTTCTAATACATCACACTAGTATCCACAAACTGTCGAATTGTTACAATTTATTTGTGATATTAAGATCAGTGGGTTCAGGTACTATCAGCCTGAGCCATCCACTATAATGTTCCCCGTCAATTTTTCATCTAATTATTTTAGTGTCTCTTGACGATCGTTGATTACCTCCATTATTTTATTACAGTTTACAAAATGGTGATTTCTAATTATGTCATTTCCCTCTTCATTTGTTAGCTAAGATTCTGATTCAAGAAAAAAAATTATGAACAATTCAGCTCAAAATAGAGATAATACATCTTTGTGGCTGAAGCAATGTACAATCTAAATAAACCAAAATAAAATGTATCTGTTCAACTTTGGAAAAGGCAAATAATAAGATAAAGATAATGTTGAAATACTATAATTTATATACCAATCTTCTAATAGCTCATTAGCAATTATAACGTATGAAAGATGGTTAGCTTAGTTTTCATATTAAAGTTTTATTCTATGTTTCTATTCTAATTTGAACCATTTTACTTATTTACATGTTCAAGAAATGTGTATTGAAACCTTACTATGTGCAAGGCACTCTGCTAATCAGTGGCTACAGAACATGAAACAAAATAGTGCTTACCCTCTCTGAGCTTTCAGTCCAGTGGAAAAGAGAAAAATGTAAACAAATATGCAAATACCACATAAATACTGTTACATGTTATCATTCACACATCATTTACACCTCACAATTATTACATTTATGTATCTTTCATACGTTATGGTGCTATGAGAGCATGTAACAGAAAAATCTCAGAGGTTAGTGGTTAATCAAGGAGTCTATCACAGATCTTTGCTTCTTTAAAATTTCTATTTCTAAATCCTAAGCTATTTAGGCAGCCACTAAAGCCTTGGCTATTCATGAAACTCACAAAATGACTGATTAGCTAAACTGCAATAACTTTACTAAAACTTGCTAGAGGATGCTATTTTTCCTTATCTTTATGGTTATTATATTTTCCCAGAGTATTTAATGGTTAGTGAAATGTCACTTGATCTTGATTGAAATATTGAAGTAAACAATGCAAATATGATTAAATGAGAGTGACTGATAAGTCTTTTTAGCATTCTGTGCAAGGAAATGAGAAGCAATTGTACAACACTGCTCTTCTGCACTGAAGTTCACTGGCTATTCCAGTCAAAGCTGACAATGTGAGAGTTTGAAATGAGAAATAATATTAAAACTTTCCTATTGATGCTGGAAATTTCATTTGACCAATTATACAATTTCCAGTGACTTGCTTAGGTGATATATTTTAACAATATATCCAGCATTCATATAGAGGGGACCTATTAGTTTGGGGCCAAAATATTACCATTTTTATTACTGAGAATAAGATATCAGGATTTTTTAAAAGAAGGCTAAGCTGGTACCACGGAGATCTTTATTCTTCCTTTTGATTTGAAAATTTCCTTTCCTTATTGGACAAATAATCTGATGATGTGTTATTGATGAGGAAGTACAACTACCAAGAAGTTTTGAACTGAGCAACTACCAGAGGTCACACAGAGGTGGAAAACATGCAAGGTTTGACAGAAAGAATGAAAAGACCCTGTAGAACACCCACAGAATTCAGTGAAGACCTTATAAACACTAAGCTTAATAGCTGATGACCTGCTTTCCTCACCATGATAGAGCTTTGGAACTGTCCTAATATATTCTCCACCAAGCTATCTTTTGATGGTTTATTTACCATTCAAGGTAATAGTTACTTTAAACACATGTCACATTTTAGGGATTGGTGAGTACTCAGTCAAATATTATAATGTCCCATTCCTTTATATGCACATATCTCTAATTTCAGTATGATAGTTGACAGAAATGTTTTTCTTAACATTAAAGACATAATTTCACATCAAGATCACAGCATGATAGAGATGATGTGATTCAGAGATATAAAGGTAAATTTTACAAATTAATCAAAGATGACCAGAATCAGAAAAAATATCTAATAATAACTAAATTTGGAAGTCATGTCTTAAAGACAATAACAAGGGTACCATCATAATTTAAGGTTAACTTAGTTCATAAATGTCTTAGAATACATATCACAGAAAATAATGCTTTGGCTAGAGCAATAGAGAAGATGACTTACTGCTTTGTCTCAGTTTTGGAAAATACTGCATTACCACAGCTTGAAAAAATAATAAAGAAAAATACCAAATGCAGAATTTGAGTTTTCTGCGTTGCCAAGAATAACAGAAGACTGTCAATCAAAGCATAAAAATACAGCAAACTGCAGTTCAAATCAATCATCTGCCTTTGATGCCAACTTTTTACCAGCCATATAGAGTCACTCTGCCTTCTCTATCTCTTTGGCTATTTGGAAAGTAATTTATTTTGAGACACTTTGGATTATTGCTGGTCCTCAGTTATGTGCCTGCCTGCCTCACCCAAAATGTTCTTTAAAAATTACATTAGCACACACAAAAGGAATTCTATTTGGGCTAGTCTTTCTGGCTCTCTCCAATTAGTGGAAACTCTGGGTCTCAATATTAAGGGAAAAGTGTCAAGGACCAAGATACACAGTAGGGAACAGGTTGAAGCATCGTCTTCTTAGTGCACAGTACACATGGTCTTTCTCTATGATTTTATGCCTTACTTCAACATAGTGCATTATATACTTGTAAGGAGGCCAAGCTACACATTTGTACAGACTGCCTCTGGCAGTGTGGTAAATATTTTAGAACAAGTCTTTAGCTGAACAAAGTGTTTCTTATTTTCAGTTGCAGTGTTAACAAAATTTAATGGATCTAAAAAGTCAACAGGTTAGTGAAACGGCCTAAAATTGGTAAAACGCAGAAAATCCTTATAGGTTGTCAAAACAAAGAGGGATCTAGAGCAGGTGATAGGAGCAGGGTCACAAAGCCAACAGATTAAAGATGCAGGAGATGAGGGCTGGAAAAAGCTGGTTAGTGAATACGTGGAGGAATGGGAGGGTAACTAGAGAAAATATTGACAGCAGAAAGGTATTATCTGGAGCTGGATTTTTTGCTTTTTCACCTTAATGTGAAAGTGAACCAAGATTAGAGCAAGCAGACATATACAGTTAAATTGAACTGAGCTGATTTGACTTGAACAGAATTGATATGACCTAATTGAACTGGATTAAAAGATTGTATTGGGTTGCACTATTTCCTTTTAGAAATGTGATTTTTTTAAATGTGGACACACATACAACTATAAAATTCAGATAACACTATGCTTTTACTAAATTATTTTTAATTATTTAAGCATAGAATGGACATTAAAATGTTTTGAAGTCTATCCTCTTGATCTCCAGGACCGTAAGTAAACCATCTCAAAGATGTAATAATTTATGTTCATGAAAGACACACACATACACAAATACATACACACACATAGTTTGGCTTTTTAAAAATAAATTTTGTTCTTATTTAGGGAATATGAAAGAGAGAAGCTGTGTTCCTGCTTCTCTGC
This sequence comes from Lagothrix lagotricha, assembly GCA_963574225.1. Lineage (NCBI taxonomy): Eukaryota > Metazoa > Chordata > Mammalia > Primates > Atelidae > Lagothrix > Lagothrix lagotricha. The sequence continues at coordinate 11,608 of CAUYNB010017591.1, forward strand.
TTGTCTTGGCCTGGAAACTCCCACACAGTACTTCATGATAGAAAATAACTTTGTAAAATTATGAGCCCAAAAATGTGATGAGGCAAAAGAATGAGATGAAAGGTGTAGAGTTAATGAAACAGATTACGAACTGAAATAATAGCACAATAGATTTTGTAAATAATAATAAGAACAAGGAAGGGAATAGACATGGATAAAAACTGTATTTATGGCATTGGGGAGATGTTGAAATGGTCACAGATAAGAGATTAAAGCAATTGGAAGAGATGGAGTTATGAAAAAGTAAAGATAATCTAACATGAAGACAATGGGTATCCCTGAAGGAAAGAGCTGCTATGAAGTAAAGATATACCACAATGACAAAAATTTTTCTGAAATGAAGAAAAAAATTGAATTTACAGTGTGAGAGGAAATTCTATATACTAGGAAGTAATAATGCAAAAATATTCCTATCTGAACTTTTAAAAATAAATTACTATTAAATTACCAAACTGCAAAAACAAAAAATTTTTTAAGGAATTGCCTTAGTATTTAGGCTGAAAAAGTAAGTCACCAGAGAAAAAACAAAATCCAGAAGACGATGAAGCAATGACTACAGAGTTCTATGGAAAATAATGTTACATCCAAGAATATTTAACCCAGCCAAATTGCCATTTAGGAAAACAGGAGAAAAGACAGATACTTCATATATGAAAAAGTAAGGGAATATAGAATCCAGTGACAAATTCTTGAGCAAAACATTCAGTAATTAAAAAAAAAAAACAAACAAAAAAAAAAAACAGCCAATTAAGTGATGTTTAAAGAAATGAAGAACCCTGACTTGGAAATCTGATAAAAATTAAACAAAACAATAACTGATGGGGTATTAAATCCATTTAAAAAAAGAACAAAATTTAATAGTTGAAGGAATTTTCGTTGCAAAACGTGAGTGTTATAATCCCTAAACAAGTAAGAATATTGTAAGTAACAGAAAAATAAAGGAAGAATTAAAAGAAGTTTAGTAATAAAAATTATTTCATTTTTGGGACAAGAGAGGCAATTCACATTAAAATTGGAAATGCAGTTTTTAAAAACAGGTAACACTAATTATCTTAATATAGTTCTTTTAATGTTAAAAGAGCTTAGAAAAAGTAATATCTCTGGGAAATAGAAATTTTTAACTCAAGTTTACAAATTCATTTCTGTTTTTTTCTTCAAGTATAATTAAATGTTAGGTATTTTATTTAAAATGGCTTAGAATAAAATTCCATCCTTATAAATTAATTTTATATATTTATCCTCCCTTCTAATGTTCTTTATATTTTTGTTATATACAATTTTTTAAAATTTTCTGTTTTTTAGGGTTTTTATTTTATTTGCCTCCACAATAGTATCACATTAGCTGTATTCTACCAAATTACAAAATTTAGTATATTCATCATGATTTTGTTGTAAATATATTTCTATTTTCTTTATGATGTCTTCTTTAAACCATGTTATTGTTTTTAATTTTTGAGCATCATTTATATGTCAATGATATTTATTATTTTAAATTTTAAATTTTTGTGGGTATATAGTAGATATATGTATTTAAGGGGTACACGAGACACTTTGGTACAGACATGCAATGCCTAATAATCACATTGTGGTAAATGGCATATCCATGTCCTCAAGCATTTATCTTTTGTCTGATAAACAATTCAATTATACTTTTAGTTATTTTTAAAAATATAATTAAATTATTATTGACTATAGTCACTCTGTTTTGTTATCAAATGCTAGGTGTTATTAATGCTAGCTACTTTTTGTACTTATTAACCATCTGCGCTCCCCTGCTCTCCCACCCTCCACTGCCCTCCCCAGCCTCTGGTAATCATCCTACTCTCTGTGTCTGTGAGTCCAATTGTTTTGATTTTTAGTTCCCACAAATAAGTGAGAACATGCGATGTTTGTCTTCTGTGCCTGGCTTATTTCACTTGACATAATGACTTCCAGTTCTATCCATGTTGTTGCGAATAAAATGATCTCATTACTTGTTTATGTTAGAATAGTACTCCATTGTGTATTTGTACCATATTTTATCTGTTCGTCTGTTGCTTCCAAATCTTGCCTGTTGTGAACTATGCTGCAACAGGAATGGAACGCAGAATATCCCTTTGATACATTGACTTTCTTTCTTTTGGATATATACCTTGGAGTGGAATTGCTGGGTCGTATACTAGCTCTATTTTTAGTTTAGTTTTTTTTTTTTTTTTTTTTTTTTGAGACAGAGTCTCACTCTGTCACCCAGGCTGGGTAGGGCAGTGGTGTGATCTCAGCTCACTGCAACCTCCACCTCCCGGGTTCAAGAGATTCTCCTGCCTCTCCCTCCTGAGTAGCTGGGATTACAGGTTCCTGCCATCATGCCCTGCTAATTTTTATATTTTTAGTGGAGACAGGGTTTTGCCAAGTTGACCAGGCTGGTCTCAAACTCCTGACCTCAGGTGATCCACCTGCTTCAGCCTCCCAAAGTACTGGGATTACAGGCATAAGCCACCACACCCAGCCTATTTTTAGTTTTTTTTTTTTAATTTGTGGGTACCTAGTAGGGGTGTGTGTGTATGTGTGTGTGGTACATGAGATGCTTCGATACAGATAAGCACTGTGAAATAAGCACATCATGGAGAATGGGGTACCTGTCCCCTCAAGCATTTATCCTTTGAGTTATAAATGATCCAGTTACACTCTTTATTTAAAAATGTACAATTAAGTTATTATTGACTATAGTCACCCTGTCCTACTATCAAATAGTAGATCTTATTTATTCTTAGCCTGTTCTCCATAGTGATTGTTCTAATTTACATTCCCACCAACAATGTATGAGGGTTTCTTTTCCTCCACATCCTCACCAGCATTTGTTATTGCCTGTCTTAGATAAAAGCCATTTTACCTGGAGTGAAATGATATCTCATATTTTTAATTTGAATTTCTCTGAAGGTCAGTGATTCTGAGCACCTTTACACATGCATATTTGCCATTTGTGTGTCTTCTCTTAAGAAATGTGCATTCAGATTTTTTGCTCATTATAAAAATCAGATTATTAGATATTTTCCTATAGAGTTGTTTGAGCTCCTTATGTATTCTTAAACTCTGAGTCACTTAAATGTGTTTTTAAACATTTTATACTCATGGAGTACTTCAGTTACCCTTTTGTGATTGAGTCTTTAATTTTATGCTGTGTGGTTAGTTTTTTAACTATGTTTAACGTTCTTGAAAATCAAATAAAAGAGGATAACTCTATGGGTATAAAGACAGAAACAAGGATATAAGGTCAGACTTGGTCATGTGTCTTTCAAATGTTCTCTAACCTTGCTATTTTTGGTTTGTTTTGATGGGAGATGTGCCTATTTCAATTTTTTTCTTATGTATTAGGAACTATGTTATTAGGTGCATAGGCATTTGTGATTATTATTTCTACTTGGTTGATTGCTCCATATATTGTATCACACTTTATTCATAATTACTATTTTGTTTTAAATTCTCTGCTATCTGGTTTTAACCTAAAATAATCTTTATTTTGGTTAGAGTTTACATGTTATGTGTTTTTTTCAAAGTTTCTTTTCTGACCTCCATGGTTTTATTTCAGTTGTGTGTCTTATAAGCAGCATATAGCTGGATTTTATTCTTTTTTATATTATCTAAACTGTTACTCTCTATATTTTAATAGGTGGATTTAATTGCATTTAAATTTATTTTAATTATTAAATTGTGGATTTATTCTTCCTATCTTATTTTGTGTTTTTCAGTTTATCACTATTTCTTTGCTTTATTTCCTTTTTCTGTTTTCTCTTGGATTATTAAAGTTCAATTTATTCTCCATTTCTTTTGTTAGTCCAGAAACTAAGTATTTCTATTACTTTAGTGATTACCTTAAACTTGTTATGATTTTATAGTGCAGAATTAGCTCTAAATTTGTTAATGGTTTATAAAATCGTTCAGTATTTGCATCCTACTCTTGTATAATAGAATCCTAGCACTTTTTAACACCCCATTGACAAACTCTCCTTATATTTTTGTTTTACCATTTTTAACCCACAAAAACTTGTCATTATAATTTTTATAGTCATATTAATTAATTTACTGGTATGTTTTATTAATTTTCATAACCTGTTGTTCTTTGCATTCCATGCTTTCCTGATGGGTTCTCTTTTCTTCTAGCCTTCCTCTAATATTCAAAGGGCCTAGATCAAACACATAAAGAAGCCCGCATACCATATATATAAATACATATTTTTTTACAAACCCAGAAGTTTTTATTTTTTCCATACCATAAGCCCCTGTCTCTTCTCACTAGGACACCACCATTGCTTTTGCATTTACTGGACAAGCTGGGACCTGAAACATCCAAGCTAAAATATGTATTGTGAACATTGAACAACTACTCACTTATTATTATTTTTCCTAGACTGTAGTTTAGCTCTTTCCATGAGTATTTGAAATTTGAGGGGCTTTGTGTTGTAGAGAGGCTTTTGTACTGTAGAGGGACCATTGTACTATCATTCCATTCAGCCCTGGCTGTTTGTATGTTCTCTGTGTACTCTTTACATAGCTGTACTCCTGCGTTAATGGTTCTAAGTGTCTCTTCATAGAGCTATTTGTTTCCATACAAATGTACATAAATCCCACAAATTGTTAAATGCATGATGCCCTATCCTCTTTCTTGAAAAATATATCCTCCTAACAACCTAGAAGGCCAGGTTCAAATTTAGATTTCTTAGACTTCTTGGACTCCCAAACCAGAAAGTCATGGCTAGGAGAGAGTGGGCCCCTGGCTTTTGTTTTACAGCTCACACAAATTCTATTCTCTTCCTTGCTTTACTAAGGGTCTCACACATGTTTGTAGTTCTCGCCACGTATACACGTAGTTCCATCTAGAACCCTTGCAAAAAGCTACCTCTTTGGCTGAGAGGTGTGACCACTGGTGTTATCTCCCTCTGTTGAGACAACAGACTGGGAAAAGAGATCCATTTGGGATCTGCAAGTAGGCCCAGGTTCTGTTTTGGTGGAAAACTCTGGAGTTCTAGGTATTTGGATGAGGGTCTAGAAGGAGAGGCAGGTTCCCAGCGAGCACATCCCCTTAGCCCTGTGGATTCTACCTTGTAGCAAAAACAGAGACAGAGAGAAAACTATATAGCATGAGGGTCAGGAGAGCTGCCTGACTCTAAAAATGACAATGTCCTGAAGCACATCTTTACTAATTATTTCAGTGAGAATCTGTGCGTGGTAAACTGTGCTTTTCTCCTTCCCTCTTAAATAATAGTTTAGCTGAATTTAAAAATTTTAGTTTTACATTATGTTCTCTTAGTATTTTGAATATATTACTCCTTGGTCTTCTGATATCTACTGTTCCTGACTAAAAATCTGCTTTGATCTCACTGTCACTTATTTATAGGTAATTGGCATTTCACTACATGTTTCAGTTTGATTGATATTCACTCAGTTTTGTTTAAAGGCAGTGGTTTCATAGATCTATGGACTCTCAATTCCAGGAAAGATCTTAGAAGTCATTTACAGAGAAGAGAAATTATTTTTCTCTTTTGTATCTCTATTCTCTGCTTCTTCCTTGGTCCATTCAGATAAGAAATTTCACCCACATTTTTGACCTTATGTGCCTTTGCTCTTGAATGTCTGAGTGACTATTTCTATTCACAAGGGTGGTTACTTAAGTTAATTTGGAATATGCTATGCAATCCAATCATGCTAGATGGAGCAGAGAAAAGAAGGTGCAGCCCAGTTTCAAAGCCCAAGATACTCTAGTGTGACTTAGCCAAGGAACCCTGCAACTGAAATGCTTGATATATTGTTTCTATTTGGCTATTCAGCCTTGCTCACATAGCTCCTTCCACTGAGAATTCTAAGTTAGGGGCATTCTTTAACAGCAGTCTTTAACAGTCCCCCTGCAGTCTTTAACAGCATTAAATTCATGTCCTTAATTTGGTAGCATAGATGATACAACAGAAACCTGAAGAGATAAAGTTAGTGACTTACCTAAGATTATAAAGTTAATTAGTAAAATAGTAGATAACAGAATTTAGATCTAATTTCTATCTCAGGAGTATTTCCGGGATTCTATAGTAAGTTTTTAATCTTTTTATTCTCTATTTTCAATCTGTTTCCTTCACAGAACAGAATTTTCTCCACCATATTCTCTGATTAATACAGAAAGAACAGAAATTTCAAAGTCAGGAAGAACTGAATTTTAATTTTGTTTCTGTCATTTGCTAGCTCTGGAGCCTAAAAATATTAGTTTTTCTGAGCGTTGATTTTCTCATGTGTAAAACAGCGATAAGAACATTCATTTCAAAGAATCTGTATAGAATCAATATGAAGCTCCTAGCACAGTGCTTGCCACAGAGTAGACATGAAATAAATATATTATTATTTTGTGGTGGTTCTTGTTATTGGCACTAGTGTTTTTACTTTAACACATTGACTTTTGCCTCACCCTGGCATTCCTTCTCTTTGAGGGTGGTCTTATCTTTATCCTGTGCGAGCATGTGTGTGTACACACACACACACACACACACACACACACACACACACGCTTTTGATGAATTTAAATGGAACGTTCTCTGGGTAGAGATAACTCTCTGAGCTTGTGGCTCAGAGTAGCACTTAACTGTATTCTGGATGAAGACTGAGAAGTGGTAATTAATATTAAGTGATAAGTGAACAGTTGACAAAAAGATCATAGCCATTCTAAGAATGAGTGCTTGTAGTTTGTTCATAACTCACTAGTCTGCTCCATACCTAAAATATGAGTCATCGTCACTGAATGCCAAGCTCAAGAACATGGAGTCCAGCTCGCTTTTTTTTTTTTGACCACATGATTTCAGAAGCCACTCATTAGCATGAGTGTGTTAAGATGCTCAGTCACTGCTCAATTCATATGTCTCTGTTCTCTTTCCCAACTTTCCATCATTTCCCTTTATATATTTCCCTTTGTTGCGTTATCCTGTACTGCCTCTCACTTGATATTCCCACAGGAATTCCTGACTGATTTCTGGAAAGTTTGAGTTAGGACTAAATTATGAAAGTTTAAAAGATTGTGTTACACTTCTATTTAAATCATAGGAAAAAAAAAGCCTGGGAGAGATGGGTGGTTTTCTTTAAAGCAAGCCTGCCAATTCCGTCCAATCTGATAGGATAACATTTCAACTCCAAAGGGGAAAAAAAAACATTACTTACTCTCATGATTTTTGGGAAACCAGAACATCTCCTTGAATGGAGCTCAGGAGGTCCAAAAGCCACAGATCTGCAGGCCACAGGGATCCCAAATTAAAGGATGTAGCAGTTATTAGGAGGTCCAGGCAATATAGGTCTCCATGAACTTCAAGGGAGAGATGGGATTGTCAAGGAAGCATCAAGGGAGAGGTGGGAAACTACTGCTTCTCAAATAATAATAAGGTGGTTTTAGATTTTTTTATATGTGATAATGAATCCTTGGGTGTACTGTGTTAAAGAAGTTTTCCTAAAGGACTCTTTAAGTAGTGTATAGGAGCCAATAGAGAACTTATATGAGTATCAACTTTGGTTTGTTTATTTATTTGCATTTAAAAAAATTTTTAAATTGACAAATCATAATTGTATAGATTATGTATTTATGGGGTACAATATTACTGACTTTAAGACAAACATGAGTTCCTCATCTTATGTTGGCTTTGCTAACTGATTAACCTGGCCAAGTGATTTTCCAGATAGAAGCTTCAGCTCTTCATCGGAACATTGGAGATATTTAATACTTTACAGGGTTTTTGTTTGTTTGTTTGTATTGAGGATTAGAGAAGCTTATGTATAAAAACATTCAAGACTTATTAAAATCTAAGTAAATGGTAAGTCTCTTAGGTGGTAACCAAGACATGAATGCCTGCTGAGTTAAATCAATCAAATATTTAGTAAATGCCAAGTGTAAATCAGAGACTTTGCATCTAGGCACAGAGGTGAAAAAGACAGTCTTTGCTCTTGTTCTATCCTTAAGATGTTTACTGTCAATATGGTTCATGTCCAAGACACCGATCATGTTAAAGTCTCTTAAGAGACTTTTTGTATGTTTTATATCAATGTATCATTCAAAATCTAAAAGAATGAACAAATTCAGCAAATAGTCACTGGGGGTCTTTTTGCACCAAATGTTATTGTTTGTATTTAGGATATATCAATGTCCAAAACAGTCATGGATCTCTGCCCTAGAGAAACTTACATTCTCAAGGAATGAATGAAACTGCTTAATAATCATCATCAAAAATTTGCCATAAAATGTTTGACCTTTTGATAGAAAATGTCCCTAAAGAATAGCAGCAATTCAGAAATAACACTCTCCTAGGTAGAATGATGCATTTACAAGCCACCACCACAGATCCTGAATTTTCCAAGGCCAGCAATTTTTCTGATAGCTTTTAGGAGAATGACATGGGAATGCGTGGTTGAAGAGAGTATCTGGTTCCTTTGAGGAGATGGGTTTTATACTGACACAGCTTAGGATTCCTGGTCTCCCATCCATCACATTGCTTCCTTGTCCTGACCCTTGAAGACAGTATGGGACAAGCATAGGGCCCAGCAGGTTAAGCCAACTTGCTCTGACCAGTAAGCGTGTATCAACTGTGCTTCTCAATCTGCTCTCTGCAGGGCATGTATGCTCCTTCATCAAGAAAGCTGCCAGCCTTCACAATTGGAACATAAACAGACCAGCAGGTTCTGATTATTCCAAATTGGAACTATTCAAACAGTCACAAAAAGAGATCTTTTCCCCTGAAGGAATTTACATGTGAAGAGAGACTAAGATGGGAAATAAACATTTCTATAATGATTAAAGTTAATTGCCTTGAAAGGATGCCTCTGAAAGAACTGCTTTCTGGTTTTAGTTCCAATCTATTTCGGGACAAGCCTGTTTTTCATAAGATTGGTAACTGCAAACAGATACTGCCCTTTCATTGAAAACAGATGGCACAGGACATAATTAAAGAAGTATGCACTGGCATCTCAAATAACTGCTTTCAATTACAGCATTTCAAGAGTATTAAGGGGAAATATTTTAAACAAGACCACTGCAAAAATAGATTTTGTCATTAACTTTGAAATAATATTTGACTTAAGGCTGAAATTTCCATGTGCCAGGTCTGGATCTCACAGGCTGATGCTGATTGGTGCAGGAGAAATTGAATCATTATGGTCCTATCGTTCAAGGGGAAAAAATCTTATTTTTTTAATCCAGAGAAAAACCATACTTTTCCTCTGGTAAGACTCATATTTTATTTTGCACTTGAATCTCAGTTACATTTCACAACTTTGAAGAGCTTTTGTAGCGAAACCATTTCAATGCTAAGCCCAAGGTTATCTATCTGTCACTAATGCACGGGTTTGTGTATATGTAGCCAGTGGGTACAGGTCCACCTCTACCAAAAAGTATATCTATATGCCCTGTAGACCTCATTGGTAAGTAACACTGTAATGTTCATGCCAAGATCAATACGTACAATGCCCAAATTAGATAATTTGCAAAGCTGGCAGATTGCCTGGGCTGGTACATTTATAATCTGTGGTTTGCCTATTGTAATTTTTCTCATTAGGTAAGTTTAATGGGGATTATACTAATTATAACATAGCGATATACAATTGACAATTTATAAAATGCTTTACTTGTATTGTCCTATATAACATTTGGAATGAGGTTTACTTCTCTAAAAAAAAATCCTTATTGAGTATATAACACATGGTAGGTACTATGCCGAGAGAGAAAACTATGAACAAGATGAGTTTACTTGCTCTATCAGAGCTTATGGTTAAATGGTAGGTAGAGACAAATGAATAGACAGTTACAATAGAGGATGGTTAATGCTGTGGTGAAAGGTAATTAGGGTTACATAGTAACCTAGAAAAAAGTGGCTTCTCTCCTATTACCTGAAACAGTTTTAGAAACAGAAGTGTGAGGAAAATGTACAATGTATCATCTTAGTAACTCAAACACACATACTTTCTAATGAATCAGTGGCTCCCAATAATTATAGCAGCAGTTAGTAAGCTATACTTCATTGATTATTAATGGCCATTAAGTGCTTAATAAGCACAACATAAATTTACTTTTGATTATATGTACACACACCTACACAAATGCACACATACCTGAAGGTGGAGGGATAAGGAACACATATGAGCCATACTACCTCTGATCCATCCATCAAAGCTGCATGGGCTTTGAGCTCTGTCCGGTGATGGTGATGAGTTAGTTGTGAGCGCTCACCCACCTCCTTTGCACTAGCGGTGTGCATAGCTTAAGGACAAAGGCAGGGTTGTGGTCAATAACAAGCAAAGGATCCAAACTAATCAGTTCACACATCCACACATCTAACGCCTCATCGTGTGAGTGGTGAGCAGAATATTGCAATTGGAAATTTCCTTCAAGGTTATACTCAATGTTCAAGTTCTCTCTGAAGATTTTCAGATGAATCCTACCCAATAACTAATTAGCTTTTCCTCATTTTGGATATTCTCGTGTGTGTGTGTGTGTGTGTGTGTGTGTGTGTATCCTATCTTGTTTATTATTTATGGGGAATGAATTGAGGCAGTACTGCAAATGTTAATGACATTACTTCAAGCTGAAACTGTATAGATTGGCTCCCAAAGACTTAAAAAGAAAATTCAGCACTAACAGGAATCATGTTTTGATAAATGATGAGGGGAAAAAGTTTTCAGTATGAAGCATAAAATGGAAAGGGGAATTATGAATTTTGGCTAGGGGAGAAGTGTAGGGGGTTTAGAACCCCGTTGATTGATCTTAAAAAGTGAAGAAATGTCCATTCAATAGAGAAACTTCAAGTTCTGCAGGTGAGGGCATTTTTTAGCTTAGAATTGGGAGTGATTCAGAGTGGTAGGCTGTATGATTGGCTCCCATTCTTCATGCTTTCTTGCTTCCATATTTAGCCATAGCCCCATCATGGGTGGAGTGTATTTCTTTGATTCACAGACTTTGGGCTTGGCCATGTGACTTACTTTGATCCTAGGGGCAAGAGTGACAATGGGTCAGTTTCATACCTAGGCCTTAAGAGGCCTCATATACTTCCTCTTGCTCCCTTTTGCCTCTGCTCCCTCCATGAATGAAGAAGCATGCCTAGTTCTGGGACCCTAGGATGATGATAAATGTGAAGTAGAGCCTCCAGGATGGCCCACAGACCTGCAGTGGGAAGCAGTGGCATCTAGGGAGCCACAGCTTTAAGCAGATCCACCCAGCTGAGCACAGCGCCCATCCCAGTTCAGCCAACCCACGGACTCATGGCAATAAATATTCTTTTAAGTCACTGAGTTTTGGGTGAAGTTTTTACTTAGATATATAGTGGCAAAGGGTAGTTAATAATTGTTTGGGAAAGAAATGATGGTGTGTGGAGGTAGGAAGAGGATGGAGCTGGAAACATGTTTCATTCTGGCTGTCTTTCCTTGGTTCTTCACAATCTCTAAATACAGGCAGCTATCAGGCAAATGGCTGGCCAGCCCAGAAGTTGGCTGTCTTCCCTGACTCACTGCATTTCAAGTCCTGCTTTCTTGACCAGAAACTGGGCTTTCCAAAATTCAGAGCAAGCCACACAGTTTGGGAGGCAAAAGGCTATTATTTCTGCTCACAAATACTCTAAATCTGATAATAACTAAGCTGAAAATGGGAGAGACATTATTTTAGGAATATAGGAACATCTCTTGTTCTTATACTCTAAAATATCATGTAAGCTCTTTGATTGTAAAGCATAATTCCAGTCATCCTTTTTCCCCAGCTCAGTGGTGGGTAAACACAGAAATGTTATTGTATTCTACTAAAGGTTTAAATGTTAAATGTTCCTGGGTTATAAGGCCTGTTTCAGAATCTGGATATTAAGTTGAATGTTACATGTGTAGCTCTCTTCTCTAAACAATCCTGATGTCAATGAATAGTTATCTAATTCCTTTTGCCAATCTTTCTTCCCCCAAAATATTGGATTTATGTCATGTGATTTATAAAGATACATGCTGAGATTGTGGATGCTGAGACTTTGAATGGTATATTTACTCTGCATCGTTTCCTCAACTAGGGAATCTAACTACCTATACATATAGAAGCTGAAGGTTAATTGCCTCAACAAGCATGCATTGAGGGTGTGTGATTGCGTGGTGCCAGTGAGTAGCTTCCTTCTATTTCCTAGATTGATGGTATTTGTCATATCTTTCCTCTCACCATGATCTCAGAAAAATCCCATTCTCTGTACAGGCTTATAAGGTTTCAGGGGTGGCAAGATACCAATGTGGAAATGTCCTTTCACACCACTTTGACTGCATTGAAGGCTTACACCTAGATAATAAAAATAACAGCAACAACAATATTTTGGCTAGAATGTTTTCTGAACACCGAGGGTCAACAGGCACTGAGCTAAATGTTTTCCTTGCATTATTTCATTTAAACTTTACAACAGTCCTATGAGATGGTAATTATGATTAATCCAGAGGTTAAACCATTTGCAGTTAGTAAGTAGCTAAAGCAGGTATTGGACATATTCTTAGGCCATTGCTTTTCACTATTTTGCTAAGAGGTGTTAGCTGAAAGCATGATTTTGGATGTTCTCTTAAAAGACCAGGACCTTTTTTCCACTTACTTGTCTTTTCCACAATTAGTGGTTAATCTTAGTCTTACTTTATTCCAAGTTTCACTTGATAGAACTCCAAAAATACTAAACAACTTCCAAATGTAGTAGTGGGTGACCCGGCTCTTTCTCATTTATACTTTCAGTTCAGGTCAAGGATCACCACACTGAAGCCTTCAAGCATGACTGAGTGTTTGCTACAAATATAGAAAAATCTAATTTGTCACTAATCACTTCATAACAAGATAGCACAAAAACTATGTGGCCCTATCCAACTGAGCTCCTTACCTGTACTGAGTCTAATCATAAATATTAATTTTAAAAATAAATTTCACATGTTTAATTTGATTTTTTTTCTGAAAATAAAAAAGTATCCCTATATGATACTTAGAATAAATCTGGTAAATCACTGTCTTCATAATACCAAAGATTTTTTTAAAAGTCGACTTCAGTAGTTTTCATGTGGTAAACTCTCTGGGTCCTACTGATGGGACGAGTCATAGAGTTAAAAAAAAAAAAAAAAGAAAAAAGAAAAAGGGAGAAAATGCCTTTTTTAAGACTATGAGAAAAGAATTACTTTATGCTATTTAGAGAAGCTTGGAAGTTTTTTTTCTCCCCTTTGGCAAATGCCACAGAAGAGACATTTCTCGTGAAAACTTGAACAGAGAGACAGGCTGTAGCATGGTGAGGATGGCCTCTGGGAATAGTTATGGGAGAGAATTTGGAGCCAGGATCAGTAATTATGAGACACCAAGGAAAAAAGCAGAAGTTACATAGACATAAAACATTCTGAAAGCAATAATGGAAGTGGAATGAGAAGACGAAAGAGAGTAAATGCTTTAAGAGTAGTTCTCACCATACAAAAACCAATAGCATGCACATCTGGCATAGCAGAATATATATTAGATTTAGACATATTCTTAAAAAATATGTTGAAAGCTGAATGTATACTTAAAAATATGCTGGATGGAGAGTAGTGGATTTTGAATCTTGGACCTTCACTTAAAATGTGAATGACCTTGAACAATTTACTACACCTTCCGATACCTTATTTGTAAAATGAATGTCATGAAACAACATATGTGAAAGTGCCTAGCATATATAGTAAGTGTTTAAAATGTATTTTTGAGTCTGAATCATATAACCAGTTCTATGCTAGAGGCAAAAATGCTTATTATGGCAAACAGAACTTGAAATATAATTTTCAGACCTCTGGTTTCTCAAGATCAATCACTTGATAGGCAGCAGGGAAACTAGTTTCTGTCACACAGCTGAAAATACATGATGTGAACCCCTGAGTGGCTGCAGTAAACACACTTTGGTAGGCATATGGTGCTGAGAAGAATGGGGCAGGAATTATGGAATGGAGACTAAGAAAGGAACATTTATTGGACACTACATACTTCTGTCAATCAAACTGAGGCTTCAGATGTTTATAACTGAGTGACATCATAAGCTTTGAGTTAGACTGGTTTTCAAATCTTAACTTTGAATATGTGACTTAGGTCTAGCCTTTGTAGTCTCAGATCTCCCATCCAGAAAATGGGAACAAAAATACACTGCAGTGCCGTTTAAGGATTACAGATGATTTATGAAAAATGCCTAGCAGTAGGCATTTCATAATACATGGCAGCTATTGTTAGTTAAAGGTCACAGCTCCTTCAGAGAAGAAATTGAGCCTCAATTTAATATTCTTCATTGTGTTTAGCACAGTGCCTGTCATATATTAACTAGATGAATAACCAAAAGAGTAATGCTCTTGGGTTTTGTTCTAATTGCCCTCAGATGGAGGTTTGCCTGATTTGGGAGATTCTTCCTTTAAAGGACGAACTGAGTACCACCTTTGACTTCAGAGGGTATCTCTAAGACAGAGGAACTGCAATAGACATAAATTGGCTGTGGGGCTTGCTTGCCTATTAATGACACATTCAGATGCCACCTAAATGCTGGTTATACCTTTGGTTTTAGACTTAGTCTTATATTCATTTCCCAGCACCGTCATGTCTGACAAGAAACTTTGAGAAAGTTAGTTACCTCTTTGAACTTAATTTCCTCATTCATAAATAATGACCTTAATGGGTGATGGGAAAATTAAATGAGACAGGATATGTATAGTGTCTGACATATAATAGGCAGGGCAAGTTTTGAGACTGGGTATATGACACAAGAACTCAAGCTCCTTAGATTACATTTGATTTCCAAAAGATTTTAAGCTTATTGAAGAAAGCAGCCATATCTTATTCAGAGCCACTTTGTATGTGCCTTGGTGCCTGGCATAATACAGGGCAAAGAGTAGATGTGTAATCAATACTTGTGGAGCTGAATTGCTTCCAACTGTTATCCATGCTGTAAGTGAATCAAGAACATTTCTCCAGGAAAATGTGACTTTAGGAACTAGGAACCACAATTGATTCACAAAAACAAGGCATATCAAAGAAACGTTTTTCCCTTCTTAATATTATTAGAGCAGTTGTTCAGAAGAGGACCATAGACATAATATCTCTTTATTTTAATAAGGCTTTAGACAAGTTAAACACTGATGATGGTTTTAGATGTAAATAAGATAAAAATCCAAATCAAACTGGCTTCAAGAATGAGTACATTTATTGGCCCACATGCTTGGCAGTGTGTATCAGGATTTATTGATCCAGCAGTTCAGTAATATGATCAAGGATCCAGGTTTTATTTTGTCTTTCTGTGCTGACAACAGTGTTGGCTTTATCTTGGATGTAAGTTGTCCAGTAGTCAAAAATAGGATACATGTTTTCTCATTCATATCTGGAAAGAAAAAATGAGCAAACAACTCTCAAGCACTGGACATAATTTTTCTTTTATGATGTTCTCACTTCTTAAATAGTAATTGTCATCAATAAAACACTGATAGGTTCCAGTTAGGGATCCTGGCAAGGGATGGGTTTTATGACTGGAGTTGAGGTCAGTTCCTCAAACTTTATTGCGTCTACACAGAGGTGGGAGTGGAGTGAGGAAAGCATGATGGAGATTCAGTCCCTATGTTCCCAGCTAAGATTATGATGTTCACAGAAAGATGTAGACGTTTAGACGGGATGATATAGTTGGGTTGATTAGTAACTGATTAAATAGCTGCATGGTTAACAAACTAGAAAGTGAAGTGACATATCATATACTCCAGGAATGTTCTCTTCCTTTACCTTACCAGCCTAAATTGGGGGAATATGTTCCTCCACTCTGCTTTTATACAGAACTGTGTATCATCTTACATACACACAACATGTGAATTATGTATTAATATGACAATTCTCCAACCCAACTATGAGGCTGCTGAAAGCAGGAGCTGAGCTTTACCCATCTTCCTAGCCTCAACACAACACAGAACCTGAAATGTAGCAAGGAGTTCAATGTTCAAATATTAGTTCATGAGCAATCAATAAGTAGAAATTTTAGGAAGGAAGATTTCAAGTCTTCATATGTGTGAAAAGAAAACTTCCTAATGATAAACGTGTTATGTAAATTACCAGCAGTCTTCAATCACTTAACTATAAAGATGATGCATGTTGGATTCAGATTACCATTAAAGTCTCTTTTAATCCTGGAATTCAGTGATTTTCTGAGTTTACTAGTGGTAATCATAATGTGTACTTTATGATGGAGTATTACATTACTGGCCCAGATACCTCTCTGATAGAAGTCAGGACATCTTGGGGGTGGGAAGGTATTACAGCCAACTGTTTGGCTCATGAGAATTTGAACCTCCTTTATGAGCCATGATCTTTGCAAAGGGAGCATACTTCATTCTTTTTGCCAGCAGTGATAAGCATTTTTTTGCAGATCATGATCTGGCATTAACTTGGCATTTTTTGTCTACTTATAAGTCAGATGCCAAGACAATGAGAAACATAACTGAAGGAAGCGCACAAGCCAATACAGTACCAGTGATGGGGGTGGCATTTCTCAATAGCTTGAGAATCTTTAGCTCAAGTGACCTTTCAAAAAGAGAATAAATAAAAGCAGAAGTCAACATGGCAGGCACTCAATGTTCACCTAGTGCTGAGTACTGGGCAGGCCCTCTGGTTAGGTGAATAATAAATATAAGGAGACAAAATTCTGGCCTATGGTAACGTTCAGAGTTAAGTAACACACACACACACACACACACACACACACACACACAGACACACACGATGTGAAAAATGTACAAAATGACATCCAAGACAGCAAAGGAAGTGACCGGGCAATATTATATTTAGGAATGTATTATTTACAACATACCCCTCCACTCACCTATTAAACTGTCCTAACCTGTTTTCAGAGGGAAATTCATTCCTCTAAAATTACTTCCAGCTCTGACACTTCACTCTATTAGAACTTGCTTTTGTGTAAGGTGTAAACCCTTTGACGCCCCTAAAAATAAGAAAGAAGAGCCTTGATTTTCTTGTAGAGCCTCAAAATGCTTAATGGCCAGAAAAGCAAATATATGGTAATAAAGCACACTACATATCAGGGAGGGAATTATTTTCAAAGGGCTTCTCAGAAGCAGGAATTCTGTGTAGAGAAAGAACTGGCTGGAAATCAGGAGATAGGAGTTTTAGTTCTTCTTCTGCTATAATCTAGATCAATGAGCATTCAGAAGTCATGACACCTTTCTTGGCTTCAGTTTCCTACCTTACAGGATAGCTAATTCTATAATATTTAAAAATTAGGTATTATTGAGGATCCTCAACTTTTTACCTTGCCAAGTACGGACCATAAAAAGGAAAAAGCAAATAAACAAATAAGCAGCAAAATAAAAACTGTCATCAAACTCTATCATTATTTAACAAATGAAAGAGCACTTTAGCACCAAAAAATGTAAGGAAATAATTCCACGTTTTAACGGATAAAATTAAAAACTTAGCTTTATGTCAGTGCCTTCAAAATTGGCCTTCTTCTGTCTTTTTTCTTTATGGGAAAGTTAAAATTTTGCCATAGCTTTCATTTGGGAACCTCAGAGTTAAGTCTGCTTACATTTCTGTCCTGTGCAATCATGCTGGCATGCTGTGACCCTGAGCCTGACCCTGGACAGCATACTGGCCATTGAGTAGTAAGTTCAGGGATGCAGAAGAGGAATTCAAAGCCATATTGCAGAGCAATGAAGTTCAGCACTGAGAGAATAATCCAAATTCATTATTGAACTATTACTATGTGCTAGATCCTCTTCTGAGTGATGGAATTCCACAGAGAACAAAACAGATGCTGACCTGCCTTCATGGAGCTTATGTCCTAGTTAAAGGTACAAGATTATTTACAGATACACAAGCAGTACCTCACATCATCCTAAATACTCTACAGAAAAATAAAGCAGGGCGAGTATGATAAAGCCTCTCAAGTGTGGCAAGTGATCAGGGAAGGTCTCCCTGAGCACAGCCCAGAAGGAAAGGAAGGGAATGAGCCATGTAAATGTTCTTCTAAGGGAAGAACCTTATTGGCATAGAGAATAATAACTATAAATGTCCTTAAGCAAGTGTGCTTAAGGAACAGCTATGTTGAGGAACAGCTATGCACGGAAATAAAGACACAAAGAAGGTCAGAGGTGATTGAGGGCCAGATCACATAGGACCTTATAAGCTCCAGCAAGGACAGACTTTTCTCTTAGTAAATGGTGAACGATTGGAGGTCATGGAGCAGAGCAGTGACTTAGTCTGACTTGTGTTTTAATAAAATTGCTCTGGTTACTATTGGCTACTATTTAAAAAGCCTCTACGTGGACAAAGGTAGAAAAATAAAATGGGGTCAATGCTTTAATTTCTGGTCTTGGAAATGACAAAGAATATTAATAAGAGAGAGAGAAAGGAGACATCTGAAAAGTACCATTGTATTGTTGTTGCTGCTGCTTTCAGAGTTGAGGAAATAGGGGAATTTCCTACTAAATAGGAAAATGGCTAACGTTTGGAAATACGTTTCTAAACCATATATATTATAGACACACACACATATATATTGACTTTACAGGCAACACATACATTTCTTTATAACCTCCAAAAAACCCTTGTCCTCTAGCTTTTCCAAAGCTAATGTTTTCTAATTTTAGGTTTTTAAGGCTTTCCTTCTTATTTTTACTTTTATTAGCTCATTACTTTATATATTTTATGGGAGCCCTGTGTATTAGATAGGATGTGCTAGGTTATGCTGCAGCAACAAGCAAACCTCGCAATCTTGGTGGCTTACCACAATGAAATTGCATATCCAGTGTGGATCAGCAAACAGACTCTGAGCATCTTGGTTACCTAGAGACCAAACTAAGAGACACTCCATCTCAACATTCGGATTCACAATTGCTGAGGTAGGGAAAAGATACATAGCAAATTCTATACTGGCTTTTAAAATTTCTGCTCAGAAGTAATGCACACTGTTCCTTCATATGTCACTGGTGTAAGTCATACAGCCATGTCTAACTTCAAATGAAGCAGGAAAATGCAATTGTATCATGTACCTAGAAGAATAAGAAGTGGAAAAAAATCCTAAATAGTCTTAATGACTCCTACAGTCTGGCTCTTTGTTTCTGATTGACTGATTGGATCTCGGCTATTCCTTGCCTTCATCTTTCCAGTTTGAGTGTCCTCTTGCCAGTCTTCCTTATATATCTCAGTAGGAATTTTAATGAACTATAAACTCCCAAATCACTCATGCCACTTATATGACATTGCACATTGCCTTCTCTCATAGTTTTTGTACATACACACAACTGGCATCTGATATTCTGAATGCCCAGCTATCTTTTTCTTTAGTAGGGTGATCCTTATTGATCCAAAGAGGTCCTAAAGAAGATATCTCTGCCAAGCAAGATATTTGACCAACAAGCGATTCCAGATATTCTCTGCTGTCTGAAGCCCAGAAAAAGTTAATGTCATCATTTGCTTGCTAGCAATGGAAAAGCAATAGCGTTGAGTGTTTCATCTTTAGACTGAGGCATTAGTAAGTGGCAAGGTGCCATCTCGAGCAATACTGATAGACTTCCGACTCTGAGGACACTCTATCTTAAACAGAATTGTTTTGATTTTCTGGGTCAAAGCCTCATATCCATATGTCATCTCACTATCATAATGTCATTTTTGATTTTTCTTTCTTTATAACATTTCAGAGATTTTGACTATGTAGTACTAACACAAAGAAGTACAAAACTGCTACAGCCCCCGCAAACAGGGCCCCATCTTTGCAGAGTTGTTAAAACAATTATCTGGTTTATTAAAAGTAATGTCTCATTTTAGCTAAGTGACAGGTGTTACAGATTGCTATTTTAGCTTCCAGCGGCCCCATAAAAGGAGTGTGAAGGAGCAATAGAGCAAATGCCAGGATAGAGCATGTAGTCCTTGGAAGGATTTGGTAGGAAAAAAGTAAGGTTTTAAAATAGAGACTTGTCCATGTGTTATAACTAGAAATGGTTTTTCATTTGCTTTACTACTTAGGAAGATTTTTGCAAGTGACTTATTCATTTTTCTCTCGTTCTCATACTGCAACCCAACACTTTGCCTCCTAGAGGAGGCATGAACAAACATTTTTCCAGTAGACAAAAATGATAACAGACTTGCATATTCTACCCAACAGGTGGCATTGCTGTTTTACAAATGGCTCTAGAACTAACACAGCAGCTAAGCAGTCAACATTGAATTTGTTTTTTGCTGTTTTTGTTTTGTTTTCGATCCCACCAATTTTTCGTAGAAGAGGGCAGATAGGAGAAGGACAAATATTCTTTTGAGAAGCACTTTGGCTTTCAGAAGACATCCATGGCTGATGAGTCATTTCAATTAGGGAACATTAGCTCTATAAGAAACATCTAACTTTCCCCTTTTGATCTCTCTGGATAAGTTGAGAAAGAATTGTTTATTTTCTCTTTATTTCTGTCAGTGACCAATTCATACCATTTTACAAATTAATTCACTAAATAATTTATGCATTGAGGCAGTGACAGTTAGAGAATCTAGATTCCATACTTATTGTACAAGGCTAGAAACATCAGGAGCTACAGAAGAAAAATAAGACCCTATCTTTATTCTCCAAAATTTTTACACTAATTGTTAAGGTAAAACATATATCTATTCCACTAGCAATAATCTAGGCAACATGTTCTCATTTGGAGTACTAACGGTTAAAAATGAAAGCTAATAGTCAGTGAGAAGGTACTGTATGCTAGACACTCTTCCAAGGCTTTATTTGATTCTCACTGCAATCCTATGAAGTAGGTACTATAATTATCCTCATTTTATCATTGAGAAAATTAGGACCTGAGGCCAAGTGATGGCAGAGCTGAGATTTAAATCCAGACAGTGTGACTCCATGTATAATAACAGCTGATACTAAGTACTCATCATAAGCCAAGTAAGTGTTTATGTCCGTTGTACACATTACATTAATTTTCATGCTAACATTTTAAACTAGGTATTAACCATTATCATTATATTATTTTCTTATGGGGTTTAATTGCCTTCCCTAAAAATATAAATGCATTTATCTCTCACTTCCTTAAAAATAAACTGAGATTTTTGTAAACATAAATTGACTAACATCAGACAACGAAATTCCAGAACTCGAGTAATTCACTAAGTGTCATGAAAGTGTGCACTTTTCCCATAAGGTACATCAGTTACATTTTAATCACCATTTTAGCAGAAGTAAAAAATATGTACTTACAATACTTTATTGCTTCCTATTCAGAAAAAAATATATTTTCAGTTGTGAGAAGAGTTGCCAAATGACTAATTAGAGTCTCTGAAAGTGTATCCATTTTGTTTCATCAATATACTAGAAAGCCTTTAAAATAGGAAAACATTTAAAGTAAGAAAATACAGGTGCGCACACGCGCGCACGCACACACACACACACACACACACACAGCCCCCACTCAACTTATTAAAAAACCAGCGAATATTTTTCTATCCTTAAAAAGACAAACAAAAAACATATAAACTTCAACGATCTATAACATTTCTTTGGTTGAAAGCAACCACAGAAAGTTTTAGTTAAAAAAAATATTCCTGAGGGAAGATGGGGTTGAGGAAGAATAGCAAAAAGGTAAGAGTGAAATTTGGGCATAGTTTGATTTCTAACAATGGTATAGGTTAGCAAGAGCATGAAAATATAATAATCTTATTTAGAATTTTACTGAACCACTTTGACGGCTTATTTCACAAACTTACAAGTACTTTTCCTCATTGTTGAGGAATGGGATATTCTGGTTAATACTTGCCACGAGTCCTTATTAACTCAGTACAGCCAAGTTTTAGGATTCCTAATTAGGCATCTGGCTGCTTTACATGAAGGCTGAAAATATTTTATTTTTTAAGGGAAGTGACTAAGTGTTGTAAATACACATTTTACATTTCTACTAAAATAGTAGAAGAAATATTACTGCTTCTCTCTTATTGCAAATTAGAGCTATAACAAATCGTTAGAATTCTGTAGTTTGTCTGAAATTAATACCTCAATATTTGTTCAAACCTTAAGTCATAGTTAAAATGCAAAACTTTTTCTTGTAATTCCCATGCCTATTTTCAAGGGTTCAGAGGCAATGCCTTCATATTTATTCTTTAAAAAAAAAAACCCAACACAAAGGAGAAAAAACTTTGACATAATTTTAGACTCATACAGGGTAAGTCTGTGGCTCCTTAGATTGCTGAAGATCTGTTTTTTAGGAGCTTGTTAAGCGTCTCCATAGGTTTGATTCCTCCATTTTCCAATCAGAGGGAACAGAACATAGAGTCATCAGTGTAGAAAACATAATACAACTTCGCCTTGATGGTTTTCAACTGTCTTTGTTCTCTGGCAAAACCTTAAAACCAGGTCTAATTTTACTTCAACCACATATCTTCCAGAAGTTTTTAGATGCTTTGTAGGGCAAGTTATCTATTCATGAGGCAATGTGGGATGAGAAAGAGGGTGTTTTAAGTTTCTCAGACAATGGCTGTCTGAAAAATTAGAAAGGCTGATACCTCAAATTAGCAAGGTGTGGGGATGCAAACCTTTCTCCACTGTGTCAATGGTAGGAGATAACATTTATACATTTTCTAGAAGGCACTTGAATGATTTCTGTCCAAAGAACTTATATGTATATATACACACATATTTTTACATATACATTATACACACACACACACACACACACACACACACACACACACACACACTAGCCCCTGTAATTCTACTTCAGAATTTATCTTAAGGAAACTAATAAACATGTACAAATGTGTATGTATAAGGCTATTCATCACAATGTTGCTTATAGTAGCTAAGAATTCAAAATAAGCCAGTGTCCATCAATAAGGGAGTAATTAAATAAATTGTGTCTGTCCAAGCAACAGAAAACTACACAACTATTCAAGAGAAGATATTTATTAACATGGGGAATGATCATATTGTGTTGTTGAGTGACAAAAAGGGGATCACAAATGTCGATGGCTTTTTAGAAGGAAATATGAATTTAGGTATGTGTGCATAATGAACAGCAATAACCAAGAAGGCTATGTGACACAATTCTAACCATAGTTTTGTTAAGATAGGATTACAGATTATTTTATTTGCTTCTTCCTTACTATACTTTCTGAATATATAAGCACATTTATTTATATATGCATACTTAGAAAAATAAAATCAGGCTGTCTTTATATTATACATACATACACACAAGGCAAAACAAAACTTTGCAAAGCAAAGCATAATAACATGAGTGCCTTGAGATAACCATGACACGATTGCCTAACTTTACAATAAATTGCTTTAACTTCAAATTTAATGAACGTTTTTAAGCAACTGTTATGTACAAGTCATAACATACTCCATGCCACCTTGGGTTCCTTCTTCACCTCTTCAGTATTCTCCCTCGTCGTCTCTTCTCTGCACTACCTCCTCTCTTCTCTCATTTCTTCTCATCTTCTTTCTGTTTATTATTCCTTGGTTTCTTCTCTTTGGCTTTCTTCAAATCCCTTGATTCTACCTGTCTTCAAATAAAAACATATGCAATTTTCTTCTGTACATCATCAGCTTTTGAAAGATCAGTTTACTAAACCCTTCTGCTCCTACCTCTTAAAGGAAATTTATTGTGCAACACCATTCATGAACTCCTAACTGAAGAATCCAATAGTCTCATGTGAACAAAAAGTTTATTTTTGCATTTTCTTCTGGTCTTTTCTTATATTCACATACCTATACCTATAGCATACAATTTTTTTGTATTTTCTTTCCTTTATAACATAAGCCACTAGAAACATTGTTTTCATATTTTCTTTCCTTTTGAATGTGCCATTCTATCTTCAATCCATTTTCATTGTAATTACCCTCAGTATTTGCTTAAAATTGGGTGGTTTTACTGATGGTTAAGAACCCGGACTTAGGAGTTATCCTGCTTACATTCAGGGCTTATATTTACCACTTACTGGTTGCATATTTTAAACTATGTGTCCTTCACGCTTCTCATCAGTTAACTAGGGATAAATTTTACCACACAGAATATAATGTCTACATCATAGGCTATTATGAAGAGAAAATGAGGTAATGTAAACTAACCCTTACAACAGTGTCAAGCACATAGTAAACATTCAATAAAAGTTAGCTATTATTACAAATTCTACCTAAAGGCACATTATTTAACTTACATACTCTCCTTTTCTGGACACTTGTTATACAAATATTTCATTACTATGGGCTGAGTTATCCTTATCTTAAATTCTTAGGACTGGAAGTGTTTATGATTTGAGATTTTTTTTCTAATTTGGTGATATTTACATATACATAATGAGATGTCTTGGGGATGGAACCCAAGTCTAAATATGAAATTCATTTATGTTTTAGATACACTTTATACACATAGCCTGAAGGTAATTTTATATAATATTTTATAATCTTGTACATGAAACAAAGTTTTTATTTTGTTAGCTTTTGTGGGTGTGCTTGAAAGGGAATCTGGACTTGCACGGAAAAGATACACTGCAGTTGAAGGGGGCTGGGAGGGCATTTTTTTCACTCTAGGATGCTGAGTAAAGCATGTTGTACAACTGTGTTTTGACGGTGACCCATTACGTGAGGTCAGGTGTGGAATTTTCCACTCGTGGTGTCATGCAAATGCTCAAAAAGTTTCAGGTTTTGGAACATTTGGATTTCAGATTTTTGAGATAGGGATCTACAACCTGTAGAAGGAGAGTTGCAGTGAGCATTTAGCACAAATAAAATTTTTTCTGTCTTTTATATTATTTGGTTTAAATTTTTTTTTATTATACTTTAAGTTCTGGGGTACATGTGCAGGTCATGCAGGATTGTTACATAGGTATACACATGCCATGGTGGTTTGCTTCATCCATCCCCCTGTCAGCTACATTAGGTGATTCTCCTAATGTTATCCCTCCCCAATCCCCCCACCCCCTGCTATCCCTTCCCTAGCCCCTGACCCTCAACAAGTCCCAGTGTGTGATGTTCCCCTCCCTGTGTCCATGTGTTCTCATTGTTCAACACCCAGTTATGACTGAGAACATGTGGTGTTTGGTTTTCTGTTCTTGCATCAGTTTGCTGTTGGTTTAATTTTTAAACATAATTCCCTAAGAAACAATTCTCAGAATTGGAATGAGGGGGCAAAAGAGTCATGGACAGTTCTGGGCCACTGCTCTGCAAATGACAGTTCTTATCTAAATTAACATCTGCAGTTGGTTCGTATACAAGTTCTCCCAACATAACCAATATTGAGTAGCATCATGTCTTTAAATGATTGTTAATTTAATAGTTGCATACTTGTACCTCATTGTTATTTCAATAAGCATATTTTTGTTTTTCTGTTGTGACTTGTCTTTGAAATGCTCATCCAGTTACTAAAATTTATCTTCCGTAAATCAACTCCTTCTTAATATTTAAAACCACACTAACTATTTTCCCCACAACTTCGGTCACTCTCATCTAACAATGGTACCTCTGTATACCCAGTTTCTCAGGACAAAAGCTTGGATTCGTCCTTGACTCTTCTCTCCCACACTTTATACCCAATCCATCAGCAAGTATCTGGCTTTATCTTCAATTGAATATGCAATATGATTCAATCAAAAACCCATGCTACAAAGGGGCCTGAATGAGTTTTTTGGTTGCTATATATAACTGTTATACCTCTTGATTATAGTGGCATTCACTTGAGTGTATAAATTTCTCAAAAATTATTGAAATGTACACTTAAAGTGGATAAATTTTCTATATGTAGCTTATACTTCAATAAAGCTGGCTTAAAATTTTTCTCCTGCAAGAAAATTTTGCAATCACTTTATAGTACTTTGCTTTCTGTGCTGTAAGAGAAATCCAGTTTTTAGTATTTTCAAGTTTCCATCCTTGATTTTCTACCTACACCTATATTAATAATAATAATTTGCAACATTTTTAAAAAGCTGCAAATACATTATGTGCTCTCCTTGCTTGGTCATATCATAAGAAATTTGCTTCTCCAAAAGGAGTTGAGTCACATACTCTATTCTGCGGCTATTTCATCTGCCAAGAATGCCCATTGGAACAGTTGTCATCTGTTTTTGAAGCATCCAGTGCCCCAGTGCCCTCCTGAGCAACTGTGATGACTCTCTCATAAATTGTACCCTTAGGAATGAAGGAACTCTCTGGGGTAGTGATCGCATTTTATACCTTGAAAGGGATTTGGGTTACATAGATATATTTATTTGTCAAAAATTAGCAAATGTTCAATTAAGGTAAATGTATTTTATTTTATGTAAATTCTATCACAAAGAAAAATAAAACTGTTAACAAATACTAAACTAATGATGTGCATGCTGGCATATTCGGGGGGGTATAATGATGGCTATAATTTACGCAGAATCCCTTCCAAAGAAATTCTAAGGGATTGACGGAGGGGTTAGTAGATAAATAGATTTGTAACAGAACATATATAGTAAAATGTTAATGATAGAATTTGGTGGTGGTTGTATCTGAGTGTCACTATAAAATACTTTCAACTTTGTTGTATATCTAAATATTTTTATAATATATTGAAAACAAAACAAATGGGAGCAACTAGTACCAGTGATCTTTCACTGGTTAAGTATATTACAGTCTTCTCCATTGCTTCAGTCTGAGGAAAATTCTCTGGTGAAAGCTATGAGGTTACCTGGCTATAATTGGAATTAGTTCTCATGGTGTGCTCTGGTCTGGGCTGCAGTTTATTATCATTACTCCTTTCTTTACATGCTCCTCTTTCTCTTCCTATGACTCCTGCTTTTCTGTTCTCCTGTTTACTTCCATATGACTCCTCTTTCTCTCTTTTAGGTTGCACTTCCTCTGCCTTCTTCCTAAATATAGATCTATATATTTTTTCCCTCTCAATGAGATGTCAGTTTTGTTTCTTCAATTATAACATCCACTCCAAAAATTACCAAATCTATTGCCAGCCCTACTTCATTCCAGAACATCAGATGTACACCTGAACTGCTTTCTGGTAAATTCCATCTGGATGTTCGCAGAATCTCACACTAAAACCTCTAAATCTCTAACCATCCTCTGTTCTCAGCTGTGTTTCTCCATCTTCCAAGGCCTCTTTGACTCCTCCTCCCACCCCTCAGCCAGTGTAGACATTGAATAGCTGCATCTAACAGGCAGACTTCCTAAACTTCCCAAGCACCCCGCCCACCATCTCCAGACTTTCTGTTGCTATCCTAGTTAATTCATTTATTTTTCCATAGTTTGTAGCAACAGTCTCCCAACTGGTCTTCAGCTTCCTGCATCTCCTGTTTTTCTCTTTCCTGTCAATGATCTTTCTAATGCCCAACTATAGGAATGTAATTCTTCAGCCAAGATATTTTTGATGATGTCTTGTTGCTTAGAGAGTGAAGTTCAAGCTTCTTGGCCAGCCTGTCAAGGTCATAGTGTGGCCTAAACTGGGTCTTTTAACTGGCTTTCCCAGCATAATCTCCCAATCCTACGTTCCACATGAATGAAACCAGTTATTTCCCAATCCTATCCAGAGACTCCTTCTCATCCATTTTTAGGCCCAACTGAAATGTCTCATAAAGTGTCCCTGAACTTTCCTAATGGAAAAAACCTTTCTTATCTCTGGACATGCACAGCACGTTCTCTGTCAGGCTCTTAGGGGACTGGCATATTCTCTCTTGTATTATAATTCTGCATGTGTAATCAGCTGCCAGCTCCTTGAGGAGAAAAGTAACTATATTGGTTAGTTTTTTATTCCTCATAGTGCCTAGCAAAGAGCCTTGCACAGAATTGAAACTAAATGAACATATATTGATTTCACTAATAAAAACCACATGAAAGAGAAATGTAAGTTAAATAGAAATAAGGATATTTAGACATAGGTCATTCTTTAGCCCTTCTATTACTAGGTAGTTAAATTTTTTTCATGTGTGAATTCTTGCTCAACCACTTAATTCCCCTTCGACGCAATTCTCTTTATACAAGTCATTTTTAAAAACCATTGGTGTATTTTTTTTTTCTTTTTGTGTGTGGGTTATAGAGCACAGTGGTATCTTTCATGGGCCAGATAAAAGCACAACATTGAAAACCAGAATTACTGTATTGGTGAGTGTATACATATTTATGTTCAGCTGTTTCACCTGAACACTTAGGCTCTGGTAGAAAGCTGGATATTACTGAAGATTTTTCCCAGAATAGTGCTTTTTCGATGTGGGCTTTATTAGGAAATTGGCATAAGGTTACAATCTCTTGTTACCTTCTCTTTTAATCTCAAATTCATAAATAGCTTCATATTGCAAGGAAACAAAAGTTTTATAATATAATCCAGTTGTTTCAAAAATATAAATAGTAATTATTAAATAGGGCAAATTTAAGGAAAAATTGGTCCTTTTGTAGAAACAAAATATTGGAGAAATTTAGAGTTAAAAGTGATCTTGGGTATTTTAAACCAATCATTTCATTATAATGTTGGAAAACTGAAATCTAGAAAAGTAAGTCATTGGTTAAGGGAAGGTGGTTAATTAAAAGAATCCATAGGGGAACCAGGCTCCTGAATCCCCAACGAGTGAGTGCTCCTCACTGCTCTGTTCTGTGTCTTTCATGAGACTTTGGAGTAAAAGAGTTGTCTGAATGTTGTTTTTCCCTTCCTCCCCTATAACCACAATAATAAATAATAATAATTCATAATTATACTTTGTCTTTCCGTGTGCCAGACACTGAGATATATAATTGATACACATAATCACTTTATTAATCCTACTACGACTGCATACTGAGATATGACTAATTCCATTTCACAGATGACAAAACTAAGCTCATAGTGCTGGGAATGAAATAACCAATAGTTCCTGCCTCAAAGAGTTCACAGTTTTGTGCAGGAGAAAAACACTGGAAAGGTAATTCCACTTCTTCCTCAAAGTTTTATTAGAAGATTTCTAAAGTGCCTTTGTTCACTACAATCAAAATCTAATTACTAGGTTTCAATCATCCTGGTTTAAAGTAGAGGAGGGAGACATCTTTCTTATCACCCTTATGGGTTTTTTTGAAAAAATTATTATAATTATTTTTAAGTTCTTGGGTACATATACAGGATATGCAGGTTTGTTACATAGGTAAACATGTGCAATGGTAGTTTGCTGTACCTAACAACCCATCACATAGGTATTAAGCCCAGCATGCATTAGCTCTTTTCCCTAATGCTCTCTCCCACCCATACCATCCCTCAACAGGCCCCTTTAAGTGTTGTTACCCTCTCTGTGTCCATGTATTCTCATCTTTCAGCTCCCACTTATGAGAACAAGCGGTGTTTGGTTTTCTGTTGCTGTGTTAGTTTGCTGAGAATAATGGCGTCCAGCTTCATCCATGTCTGTGCAAAAGACATGATCTGATTCCTTTTTATGGCTGCATAGCATTCTATGGCATATATATATTACATTTTCTTTATGCAGTCTATCATTGATAGGCATTTGGGTTGATTCCATGTCTTTCCTATTGTGAATAGTGCTGCAATGAACATACACGTGCATGTATCTTTATAACAGAATGATTTATATTCCTTTGACTATATACCCAGTAATGGGAGTACCAGGTCAAATGGTATTTCTAGTTCTAAATCTTTGAGGAATCATCACACTGTCTTCCACATGGTTGAACTAATTTACATTCCTACCACCAATGTAAAAGCATTCCTATTTCTCCGCAACCTTGCCGGCATCTGTTGTTTCTTGACTTTTTAATAATTGCCATTCTGACCGGCGTAAGATGGTATCTCATTGTGTTTTTGATTTGAATTTCTCTATCAGTGATGTTAGCTTATTTTCGTATGTTTGTTTGGCCACATGTATATCTTTTTTTTTTTTTTTTTTGAGAAGTGTCTGTTCATATACTTTGCCCACTTTTTAATGGTAGTGTTTGTTTTTTTCTTGTGAACTTGCTTAAGTTCCTTGTAGATTCTGGATATTAGACCTTTGTCAGATGGATAGATGGGAAAAATTTTCTCCCATTCTGTAGGTAGTCTGTTCACTCTGATAGTTTCATTTGCTGTGCAGAAGCTCTTTAGTTTCACTAGATCCCATTTGTCAATTTTTGCTTTTATTGCAATCGCTTTTGGTGATTTTCTCATAAAATCTTTGCTAACACCTATGTCCTGAATGATATTGCCTAAATTTTCTTCTAGGCTTTTTATAGTTTTGGATTTTATATTTAAGTCTTTAATAGGTCTTGAGTTAATTTTTATATCAGGTATAAGGAAGAGATGCAGTTTCAGTTTTCTGCATATGGCTAGCCAGTTCTCCAAGTACCATTTATTAAATAGGGAGTCCTTCCCCCATTGCTTGTTTTTATCAGATTAGTCAAAGATCAGGTGGTTGTAGATGTGTGATTTTATTTCTCAGTTCTCTATTCTGTTCCATTGGTCTATGTGCCTGTTTTTGTACCAGTACCATGCTGTCTTGGTTACTGTAAAAACCTCAATAATATATTGGCAAACCGAATCCAGCAGCACATCAGAAAGCTACCACAATCAAGTTGACTTCATCCCCAGGAGGCAGGGCTGGTTCAACATATGCAAATCAATAAACATAATTCATTACATAAACAGAACTAAAGACAAAAACCACATGATTATCTCAATAGATGCAGAAAACGCCTTTCATAAAATTCAATATCCCTTCATGTTAAAAACTTTCAATAAACTAGGTATTGAAGGAACACACCTCAAAATAATAAGAGCCATTTATGATAAACCCACAGCCGACATCATACTGAATGGGCAAAAGCTGGCAGCATTCCCCTTGAAAACTGGTACAAAACAAGGATGCCCTTTCTCACCACTCTTATTCAACATAGTGTTGTAAGTTCTGGCCAGTCAATGAGGCAAGAGATAAAATAAAAGATATTCAAATAGGAAGAAAGGACATCACATTGTGTCTTTGTTTGCAGATGACATGATCCTATATCTAGAAAACTCCATCATCTCAACCCAAAAGCTTCTTATGCTGATAAGCAACATCAGCAAAGTCTTAGGATACAAAAATCAATGTGTAGAAATCACAAGCATTCCTATATATTAACAACAGACAAGCAGAGAGCCAAATCATGAATGAACTCCCATTGACAACTGCCACAAAGAGGATACAATACTTAGAAATACAGTTAACAAGGGAAGCGAAGGACCTCTTCAAGGAGAACTACAAACCATGCTCAAGGAAATAAGAGAGGACACAAGCAGATGGAAAAACATTCCATGCTCATGGAGAAGAAAAATCAATATCGTAAAAATAGCCATATTGCCCTAAGCAATTTATAGATTGAATGCTATTCCCATTAAACTACCATTGACATTCTTCACAGAATTAGAAAAGACTATTTTAAAATTCATATGGAAACCAAAAGGAGCTCACATAGCCAAGACAACCCTAAGCAAAAAGAACAAAGCTGGAGGCACTCTCATTTTTAAAATTCTTTTTGGCATATTTCAGGAACCTGATGTGTACTCCTTACACTAACTGTGGCAGAAACCTTTATTCCTTCTTTCATGTATTTGCTATTTATTATTCTGTCCTTATCACATACACACAGTAACCTATAATGATTTAGCACCTTAGACATGTTTGTTACTAGACAAATTAATGCAGATAGAGTAATAAGTGGCACAGCCGTCCTTTTAGAAGAGAATTAGAGGGGAAAAAAGTAATTGATATTCTGGAGGTGCAGTATTAGGTTGAGTCTTTGGTGGCTTGAGTTTTTTCTTTCTCCCATGCTGGGATTCAGTTTCTGGTATTCCATGCAGAAATTGAATTCCTTCCATTTCCATGATGCTGAAGTGAACACAGTTGTATTTCCCTGATACCTTGTTAGCAGCAATTTGGATGGGATAGTTGTGTTCATTCCAGCATACTGCCAGTGTGGGCCCAGTTTGAACCTCCATGTAATTCTACTCTGTATAGAAGGCTACTGTCACAAATGACATACATACAGAATTTCAAAATCTATCCCATGACCTTCTTTCTAATCATTTAAAATGAACCTTCTTCCCAGCACCACTGTTCCTGCTCTGTCATCCATCTCTCCTCCACTACTTGTTGTTAGCCAGCAATGGAAGGGAGCGGTGAATTTGAAGAAGTCTTAATGGTAGCAACTTGGTCACAGTCTTGATGACTTACTCATGTATTAGCTGCCTAATACTTGATTTCTGAAAATCTCTTTTCCTGTTAAGTAAAATAGATATAATAATAGTGCCCACCTTGTGAGTATTAAATTGGATAATACAGTGCTAAGCATAGAGCATATCACACACTGGTGCTTAATAAACTTTAGCAATTATTATTGTTATGCTATCATAATTTCACCATCCAATGGACAACAGAGACTGGAGGCAAAGACTTGGGCAGAAAAAAGCCTGAAAATAGATACAAACCAGAGAAAGCCGAGGAGAACACTATTCTCTCTTCACATTTATTGCCAAATCTGACCTTGAAATGCCTACAGATCTTGGGTTTATGAACAAAGCTTCAGTTATTTATAATTCACAGTCAAAATGAAGGCATTAATACAAGGATAGAAAGGGATAGACAGTCATCTTTTCATCTGCCTTTGTATACACGGGCAGAGGAAAAGCAGGATACTGAGACAGGTAAAAGGGGTGAGGTGTACCTCTCCACTTGCTCACCAAGACTACTCTTTACAGCATTTCTGCTGGTCAACCAAAAGGCTGACATTTTTCTTTCCTTCAGCTTGGGAAACTGACAGATAATAGCCTGCTACATGAGTGGAAAAGATTGGATATAAATTTGATTTTCAAAATGTGTGGGTGGATAACCTTGGGGAAAAATGCAGTTTTCATATAAAAGATCCTCGTGTTAATAGGAAGTATACTGGGTAAAATGCACAGCCTGTTTGTTAGAGAAGTGTGCTGGTTCCTGATGGGAACAGATGTAGGTGTCACGTGGTACAATAAACGTTTGGCATTGTCAACCGAGGGCACATAGTCTTGACCTCCAAGGTAAGCTTGGTCTATAGGTGACCTTCTTCTCTGTTAAGGGGAGAATGTGGTTGAGTCCATACATATTCCTTTCCATTTCTTATCAGGGATCCAAATAGAAGCTAATACAGTCCTTGGAAATATATTAGGACAATAAATAATCAGTGTTCGTGATGCAACCTTTGTGTCCCAGCAACAGCCACAGCACAAAGAGCTTGCACTTCTGCCTTCCCAGACTTGCTCTCCCCAATTCTGCAGGGAGAGAGACAACATGGGACAGGCTCACAAGAGCATGTCAGTGGTACTTGGCCACAGAAAATGGGAAACAAACAGAACCACAAGTACTATAAAAGCTTCAGGCTTCTTGACCAGTTGTGTGTTTGAAAGTCAGTGGGAAGGTGGAAATGAGGAGGAAGGAAACTCACTGGCCCTCCTGCCTCTCATCACTATTTCTTCAAAGAACCAAAAAGCTGCACTTTACACAGCCTGCCAGCATCGAGCACTGATTCAGTGATTAATGTATTCAATAAATATTGATCGATCACGTTCCATATGTCAGGCAGGCACTGGGGATACAGCAATTACCAAAATAGACATAAATCTCCACCTGAAAAAAGTAGTAGATAGCATTGGAGATTTAACGCAGGAGGGGAGGAAGGAGGAGGTGGGAAGGACTGGATGTGCAGGTCGTTGCCAGAACTTTGGATCTTATTTTGAATGATATGGGAAGGCATTGGAAGGTTTTGAACAGAGAACAGACATAATCTGACCTATATTTTAACAGGATTGCCCTGTCTACTGTGGTTAGTATAGTCTAAGAAGCCACAAGGGCAGAAGCAGGGAGAGGGCTTATGAGGCTATTGAAATAATCCAAGCAGGACATGGTGGCAGTTTAAACCAAAGATGGCAGTTGGGAGTAAGAATTTGGGTGTTATCACTATCTAAATGATGTTTAAAACCTTGAGAAAAGTGAGCATATAAAACAGAAGTGATCCAACAGCTAAAGGCTGGAGCCCTCCATCATTTAGATGATTGTGAGATGAGGAAGAAATGGCAAGAGACTGAGAAGGAATAGGCATAAAGGTGGAAGCTGTCTTGAAAGCCAATTAAAAAATGTGTGTCAAATACTGCTGGTACATAAATAAGAATTTAGAAACAGTCAATGGTTTTAGCATTGTGAAGGTCGCTAGTGACCTTGAAGCAGTTTTGGTGGGATGGCAGGAGGAGAAAGAAGAGACTACATAATAAAAGGAAGACCTGGAAAGAGAATGAAGAAGGGAAATAAAATATGGTTTTTGAGCAGCATTATGAGCCCACTTGGGCTGGTGGTGATGACTTCAAGTGAGACAAATCAATGTGGTTTGTGTCATTCCCCAGTCATACCTGCTGCATAGGTGATGGTGAAGCAGATATGAAGGATTAATACAACCAAGGCTGTGGTTTTGCCAAGTAAATATAATGAAAAAAGAGGAGGGTATAGGATTTGAGAATGTGTGAAAGGGAATCATTAATTGATAATGGAATTTAAGCTGCATAGGGAAGGCATGGAAGAGTGATAATAGTGAAAAGTTTGTAGAATCAATAAATTAAAGAAGCAATGAATTGTTGCCTTGAGAACTATAGGGAGAGAGTGAAATTTTAGCTCAGAGAGTGGGATGTTTGAGACTGAGATTACAGAGGATTGCAGTTATTGATCATGAAGAGTTCTACGGTATGCCATGCTTGGCTGGCATGACTACAAAATGTCAGCATTTGTGCTAAAAACCAAAATCTTTATTAAAACTTTCATTTCCTTTAAAACTAATGAAAGTTTTAACTTGCAAAAATTTTAACTTGCTTAAAAATTAAGCCTCTTCATATTCTAGAGACCAGTAGGTAAAAATCCCAGTGGTCCTTTTCTTAAGCAATGTGTTACATAATTAACAGGTATATGGAATGTGGGTGGTGCAAGGAAAGTATGGTTTAAGCAATCACCTTTTGGGTCAACCTGCTGCAAGTAATCTAAGGCAAACAATTTGGAAAATTGATGCCTTTGACTGCAATTGAAGCATATTAAAATTGTTGACTGGTAACTAAAGGCTAATGAGTCCCCAAGAGTTGCAGACAGCAGAGTAAGATGCCCAGGCAGAGAAGGCAGGCCTGGCATCCATGGTGGCTCCTGGACCCATTTGCAGAAATGAAACTTGGAGGAAGGTTTGCCATTTGCCACTAGCAGTGTTTCCCATCCACGTGGCTATAAACCCTGGTCATCACCCTGAAATCTGATCAGAATCAGTAAGGGATATCTTATAACTAAAAAAGACTTGGACTCTGCAAAGTAAGGGTGCTTACTAACATGCTGTTTGGATTGGTGGAGCCATTAATAATTTCAGATGTTGGAATTTGTTCCAAAGGGAAACAGTGTAGATGACAGCAGGTGAAATATATAGATAAAAATGGTGAGAAGGGGATAGTGAGAAGAGTACTTCTGGAAATCTAAGCCTAGACTATGAATTTCTCTTGGAGGATGGGCACGGCTCAATGTTTCTTTTCTATTGTTTAGACTGTTTGAAGTTGTAGCACTCTGTCAGGAAGAGTGAAGTCTGGGAGAATGACAGCCTGTTGATTTCAGGGAAGGAGAAAAAAGAAACTACCTTGCCTACTACCATGTGCTCAGCATGTGCTTGGCACTTTGTATCCATTATTTCCTGTAATGATCACACCAATATCATGCAGGTGGTATTAATATTAGGCCTATTTTATAGCTAATAAACTAAGGTTTAAAAATAGAAATAATTTGCCCAAGATCACCCTGCTATTTCATGGCATAGCAGAGCTTTGAACTCATATCTACCTGACTTCAAAGTCCATTGCCTTCACAACACTACTTTGACTTCCCTCTGTGATCATTTCCTAAGTGCTTACAATGGGCAAGGGAGTGTCTTAGATCTTATGTCTATCTAACAGAATGTCCTCAACTCTTAGTAAAATAGAGGCTCAAAAGGGTGACATGTCTATTCTCAAAATACATATTAGGGTCAGTGCTAGAATATTACATCTTTTTTGAGCCCTAACCTTCCTGAAATAAAAGTTGAACAAGAAGACAATGACAGTAAACATTTGCACAGCTCTTTATAGTTAACAAATCATTTTCACATACAGTTATTCCATCTAAGCCTTGATTAACTTCTGAAGACAAGTAGTAATATTACTTTCACTTTCCAGATGAAAAGGAGGTCTGTAAAGGTAAAGTGACTCTATCTAACACTTGGCTAGTAAGCCATGAAGGGCTGCATGTTTGGTCTTTTGACTATAGATCTCATTACCATTCCTTCCACATTCATAGTGTACCTCCTACATGTCAAGCGTCGTGATGAGGACTGAGAGCAGAGAGGTAAATAAGGCGCAGTTCTGGCTTTCCAGGAACTCATATTATAATGGGGGATGCAGCTGAACAAACCACATAATTCCAGTAGAATGTAGTAAGCCTTTACTCTTAGTTAACACAGCCATGGTATTCTGACAGGGAACTTGGGAATGAGGCCCACTTGGCAGAACTATTAAGGTACTCATAGCAGGACTGATTCCTTATTATTGTCTAGCCTTTGTCAACAGCAGTGCTTTTGTTATGTGTGTGAAAAGTAAAGGGTAACTAAGTTCCCACTGAAGCCAAGAGAGAATTGATTACTGGATGGAGGGACAGTTCTTTTCAGGGTTTCAGAGATTTTCCTATTATTATCCCAAATGTCTTCCCACTTTCACGATCAGTACAGCATGCTTTTCTCTTCCACAAGTTACTCTCACAAACTGTTATTAGGTCTGGAGAAGGAAACACATGTCCTTGATGAAGGAAAAAAAAAAGACTTCAGAAGTTGGAAATAATGGTAAACGGGGTAGGATACAGCTTTGCATGGGTTCTAATAAAAAAGTCTCAGAAGAGAAAAAAATAATAATATTTTCATAAAAATCCCTTTTGGAAGGCATCCAGAGAGGCTAGGTCAATTCTAGCTTGGAGGCAAGCTGCTGTGACTGTTTTGAGATTTCCAAGCAGGAAAGCCACAGGGGTGAAGTGCAGCTGGAAGAGAGGGAGCCAAGAGTTTCATCAGCAAAGACTTCATCTTGACTTGTTTTGCAAAGAATCAAAGGTGGGGAGGTCTTTGCTCTTCCTCAGGGATGTGTTGAATATTCAAAAATATTAATTTTGGAGCAACAGTACCTACAATTTTGGAAACAAGCTAAGTCGGAGCTATGGTTGATTGAATTGGCAAAAAACTCCTCTGAATCTCCTGAGAATGCCCATTCTAAGTCCCCATGGCCCTTCCACAAAATATCAAAATGACACAACATACTGACCAGGAATTCTGCAGATGGACTGCAATCTCTGGGCACCCCCAAATGTCCAACAAAACCCATAATTCAGCATTTAAGATGAACCCAAAATTTTTAATAGTTGCAAGGGAAATAGCTTCGTTTGACACTCCACAAACTGCTGCAAGTATAGGTAGGGTGTTTTCCGCCTTGCGGATGGCCCTTTCGGAATACAGGGCCAGCTCCACACAACAATGCCCCTAGCATTTTTATGCACTTTGATGCCCTTTTTCTTTACCTCCAGATGCTAGGTTTAATCCTATTCCCCAGCATCCTACTCTGAATCATCATCACCAGATAGCTTTCTCTTGTGTCCTCCCCGTTGAAGGTACTACTCCCTTGTACCTTCTGCTTAGTGTGGTTCATTTGAATGTATACATGTGTAAACAGAAATAGGAGGTCAATGTGTTCTTTCTCCTAGAAGTGTTCATATTGTTAACTTTAGAATTAATTCAAAAGAATTATTGTGCTGGGCTCTGTGGCTCACACCTGTGATGCCAGCACTTTGGGAGGCCGAGGTGGGCGGATCAAGAGGTCAGGAGTTTGAGACTAGCCTGACCCACAAGGTGAAACCCCGTCTCTACTAAAAATACAAAAAAATTAGCTGGGCGTGGTGGCCTGCGTCTATAGTCCCAGCTACTCAGGAAGCTGAGGAACGAGAATCGCTTGAACCGGGGAGTCGGAGGCCAAGATCGCGCCATTACACTCCAGCCTGGGCAACAGAGCAAGACTCTGTCTCAAAAAAGAAAACAATCCCTCAAAATAATTATTAACTAATGTGGGGGACTTTTAGGAATCAGGAAAGATTAGAGAGGGTGTCAGAGGATATCTCCTTATTCGTTCCCTTACATTGCAAGACAGATAGTTACTGTTTAGATCTGTTTCTGAGTAATTTCGGCTCTGTTTCCGGGAATATACTTAAGAAAATATTTTGGTCACCCATGGTAGGATTTTTTTTTTTTTCTTTTTTGAGACAGAGTCTTGCTCTGTTGCCCAGGCTGGAGAGCCAGTGGCATGATCTCAGCTCACTGCAACCTCTGCCTCCCAGGTTCAAGTGATTCTTCTGCCTCAGCCTCCCAGATAGCTAGGATTACAGGTGCCCACCACCATGCCCGGCTAATTTTTGTATTTTTAGTAGAACTGGGTTTCACCATGTTGGCCAGGCTGGTCTCGAACTCCTGACCTCAGGCGATCCGTCTGCCTTAGCCTCTCACATGGTAGGATTTATAACTCATGGAATTCCATCACAAAAGGAAAAAAAATTGTTAATGTTTTGTATTTTCTTCCAGTCCTAGATTGTAGGAATCAACATTGTAAAAACATCAAAAATGTTCACAAATTGATTTGTAAATTTAATGAATAGAGGTATGGATAGACATATGATAAGTAAAAAAGTAAAATGTTAATGGCAGAATCAAAATGATGAATATGAATGTATTCACTATAAAATTCCACTTTTTCACATGTTGAAAGTTTTTATAATAAAATATTAGGGAAAATATGTTACTGTTGTAACAATAATTATAGAAAATTATTTGTTTCCCAATATTTATACCTATTTTACAATAGTTTATTTTAAATTGGAATTACTGAGTCAAATGTATGAGTATTTCAAGGATTTTAATATTTATTATAAAATGTTTTCCCAGACATTTGTTCCAAGTTATAATTCCATCAGTCGAGTATCTGAGACTGTTGGGATAGCATTTCTTAAAAATATAAACAACTTTATTGTTAGAACTGGCACACAGTGAAATTTACAAATCTGAAATGTACAGCTCAGCAAGTTTGTAAAAAGGTGTGTACCGGTGTAACCAACACTGCCAACAAGATACTTCCATCACCCTAGAGAATACCCTCATGTTTCTTACCAGCTATTCCCTACCCGCCCCACCTCATGCAACCATCCAGCTAATTTCTTTTTACCAAGATTAGGCTGATATTTTCTAGAGTTTTATGTAAATTAAGTGATACAGGATATACTACTCTGAGTCTGTCTTTCTTTTATCAGTGTATTTTAAGGATTGATCCATGTTATTTCATATTTTTGTGGTAGTTTGTTTTTTAATTGCTGAATCATATGTCATTGTATAGATAAACTATAATCTGTTTATTGATTCTCTTGTTGATGAACAAGAGATAGACCACAATTACTTTGAAGCAAGTGGCTGTGCACAAATAAATAGATAATGTATAGTGAGAGTTTTAGGCATCTGTTTCAGGCCAGAGGAAAGATACCTGCAGGAAGGTGAAATTGCAGGCACCTAGTATTACCTAGAGGTTGGAGCTGTTTAGACACAGTAATAGCACTTTAAAGTTGTTCTTTCTCTACGATGTATTTCTCTTTTAAACAAATAAATGTTCAATAAGAAAAGACCCACTATTTTATGGCCAATTTCTATTTTCCTTTTCTTATAAATAAAAGAATTTTAAATATGCATTTGCTTAACATTTATCCCGGATAAGGCGCAAGCTTCTTTTATTGCAGCTAATGGGAACATTTACTCATGAATTGAAAATTCCTATGTTAATTATTTTATATTGTTTCCTTTTGGCATATGTTTTGAAGCATATGAGAAATTCCCATGAGAAAAACATTTATTTTATCTTATTTTTAAACATTTTAACTACAACTTAAACAGTAACACATTCTATTTTTAATTCTCATAAAATTAGTTTTATATAATAAATGAAAGACAAAATCACAAAAGAGTATCTTAGAATTTTAGGAGTAGAAGGGACCCTTGAAGTCATTTTGCTTAAATTTCTTATTGTGCAGTTAAAGAAAGTGAGGCCCAGCAAGATTACATGACTTGTGGAAAGTCTCACAGCTAGCTGTATGAGACCTGTGGCCCAACCTTTGGCCTACTGGGGCCCAGTCCATTTTCTATTTGTACTCCATTATCTTGCCTTCTGTGGGCTGAGGCCAGGTGGTCTTATGTAACTCAGGTCCTGAGGATCATGGATTAATTTCAAGTGCACAGGGAATCATCAAGGTCAAAGTGAAAGTGTCTCCCCACTTCCTTCTCTGACTGTGCAGCCCACTTACCTTCTAGCTCTCAGTCTACAAAGTCACAACCTCCCTGTACTTTGCTGTATGTGCATGTCTCAAATGTAGGGCTATTCCAAAAGTCTAGCTTCAAACCTTAGTTCATTGCAAGAATGCATCAAGCTCAACACCTATGAAGCTTTAAGAAGTTTTAATTTTTATTTTTGAAAACTTTATGGTTTTATAACAGCTCCAACTATTCAGAATGTCCATAATCAAAGGCAACAAAAAAGAGGAATGTATGAAATATCCAACTCACAGCAATAAATTCAAACTTAACTATTAGGCCAGTCTTGCATTGCTATGAAGAAATACCTGTGACTGGGTAATTTGTTTAAAACAGAGGTTTAATTAACTCATGATTCTACAGGCTGTATAAGCATGGTGTTGGCATCTGCTCAACTTCTGGAGAAGCCTCAGAGAACTTCTTCTCCTTGAATGTGAAGAGAGAGCAAGCATATCACATGGCAAAAGCAGAAGGAAGAGCAAGAATGGAGCAAGTGAACACGCTTTAAACCACCAGATCTCCTGAGAGGCGCACTCACTACCTTTAGGACAGCACCAAGCCATGAGGGATGCCCACTCCCATGACCCAAACATCTCCCATTAGGCCCCACCACCATCACTGGGGATTACATCTCAACACGAGAGTTGGAGGGGACATCCAAACTGTATAAATCACACTATCAGAAATAAATAACTTCCCAAATGAAAAAAAAAGACGTGGCAGAATTTGGAAAATTCAAAGGCTGGTTTCTGTATTAAATAACCATAAAGCAGGAAGGTAAATGATTGTGTTCACACAAAGCTTTGGTTCAGACTCAACCTTTAGGTAAAGCAAGCTAACTGCAAATGGGGAAATCTTGACTACAAGACCTCTTTAGCATCCTGCGGCACTGAAGTGTCCTAGCTTTATGCCTTGCAGTGTTCTTGGCTAAAGGCTTAGCAACATCTTTTTGATAGTGGAAGAGAAGAGTCTGATGTGAAATCACAGTCAGCTACCTATTAGATTCTTTAGTAGGGTAATGGTTCTCAAAGTTGTTCAGGCAAATAACCAGAAAGCATGATGCTCTGTGTAAAGAAAGAGCCACAGAGCACTGATTTCATTCCCTCAAACACACAGCATTCTTACCAGCAGAAAATATGACTCTGCTATATATAAACAATGTGAAATAATAGACTCATAGCTACAAGCACACTTATCCCCAAAAGAGCAAAGTATCACACTAAGCACCTTTGGCTACATACAAGTGCTTTCTATTTTTTCAAAGAGCAAAGCCTAAGGCAAACTGAAAAGAAGATATTCTATTTGCTCTAATTTTTGTCTCCTGTGAACGTGAAAGCAGAGCTATTATTTTAGGAGATGGACAGTTCTACCCAATACTCTGTTGGAAAACATTTTGAGAGCCACTATTTTAGAAAAAAAAATTCTCCTCAAAGGGTCCTGGATTCTTTTTTTTATCTTCTCCTTTATTACTTCCATCCTCCATTTCAGACACACAGCACTCTAAGGCTCTTTCTAGCACTTCTTTTGTAAAATAATAATTATTATTATTCAACATATTTCTTCACAATGAGATTTACATTAACTAAGGCAAAATGTCTAATCATATGCAAGGATATTTACTTGTTTAATAAAAACAATAAATAGTTAAATAAATGAAACTCTAATTATAGGCATTAATTAGCAAGATAAGGAGCTCAAACTTTGGCCAGTGAGGACAGGGAAAGACAAGAGTGCTGAGCTCCCATAAGAATGAAAGGCCACAGGCCAGGTGCCATCTCCCATGCTTGTAATACTAACCGTTTAGGAGTCTGAGGCAAGTAGATCACCTGAGGTCAGGAGTTAGAGACCAGCCTGGCCAACATGGTGAAACTCCATCTCTACTAATACAACATTTAGCTGGGTGTGATGGCATGTGCCTGTAATCCCAGCTACTTGGGAGGCTGAGGCAGGAGAATCACTTGACACCGGGAGGCAGAGGCTGCAGTGAGCCAAGATCACATCATTGTGCTCCAGCCTGGGCGACAAGAGAAAGACTCCATCTCGGAAACAAATGAAAAATAAAAAGGAGAAGAATTAAAGGTGACATTTCATGTTCCAGGAAGAAATGGC
This sequence comes from Lagothrix lagotricha, assembly GCA_963574225.1. Classification (NCBI taxonomy): domain Eukaryota; kingdom Metazoa; phylum Chordata; class Mammalia; order Primates; family Atelidae; genus Lagothrix; species Lagothrix lagotricha. The sequence continues at coordinate 54,126 of CAUYNB010017591.1, forward strand.
TGGATTTTGAAGAGCGTAAAACTACATAAGGAAAAGGAAGAAGTAGTAGAAGAAACTGTTTCATCTTAAGGTGGCTTTCTTAAAGTTTGTATTTCCTCTTTTGGATGTAGTATTGGTTAATGAAGGATTGCCTGAAGTTTGGATTATTGCTGAAGTTCTAATTTTCTCCATTAGGGGTATCACTGCCCATTTCTCTGTATTCTAAGACACTTAAATTTATTTTTTTAAATTAATATTATGTTTTCACTTTTTCATATTTATTTCATCTTGAAATAATTTGACTCATAAAAAACTTGCAAACTAGTAAAGTGTTTTTTTAGCCTACCCTTTACACAGCTTTTCCAAATGTTACATCTCATCTAAGCATAGTACAATTATCAAAACCAAAAAATAAAAACACTGATACAATGCTACTAACTTAATCTACAGACATACCTTATTCAAATTTTACCAGTTGTCGCACTAATGTTCTTTCTCTTGTCCAAAATTCATTTACTTCTCATGTCGTTTTAGCCTCATCTAATCTGGAACTGTTCCTCAATCTTTCTTTGTCTTTCATGACCTTGAAACTTTCAATAAGTCCCTCAATTTGGTTTGTCTCATGTTTTCTCATGATCAATTCAGGGTACTCATTTTTGGCAAGGATACCATGGAAGGGATCTTGCTCCCTTCTTAGTACTTTCGTATTAGGAGTTACGAGATACTGATATGTCTCATTACTGGTGACGGTAACTTTGGTTAAGGTGGCAACCTTCAAGTTTCTTAACTGTTGTTACTCTTTTTCTCCTTGCAGTGAGTAAATACCTTGTGAGGATATACTCTGAGAAAATACAAATATCCTGTTTCTTGTCATACTTTTGTTCACTAATTTTAATACACAATATGATTCTTGCCTGGAGTAATTATTACAGTGTGTTTGATAAATGGTGATTTTCTATCGAGTTGATTCTTTGTACATTTCTCCCTCCTCCCTTTTCCTCTTCTCTGCCTCTCTCCTTTTCTTCCTTCCTTTTTGTTAAAAGTGTCTGAATTTAGCCATTGGGAATTCCTTCAAATTTGTTTCCATATCTTCTCAATATATCTTCATCATTTTTGAGCACTTTCTTAATCTCTGGCACCTGTACTTTCCTTGACCCAGCCCTGGAATCATCTGTTTCTCCAAGGAACCCTGGTTTCTTTTACTGAACAATATTATGTAGAAACTAAAATCTTGGTGCTTTTTATGTTCATTCTATTAAGTGTCATTACTTCTAGGCCCTCACTCCAGAGACAGCTAGGAAATATATGTATGTACATACATACACATGCACATCTTTCTCTCTCTCTCTCTATCTTTCTTTCTATCCAATTTACCTATTATCTCTCACCTGTTAAAGACCACTAGTTCATACTGATATCTCCAATTCAAATCCAACACCATAGGTTTTTTTTTTTTTTTTTTCCTCTTAACCTAGATTTCTCTTGTTCCTTATCTGTAACTCTATTCTCTGACAGGAAGAAATCTGGCTCTCATTGACCACAACATGTTTTTCTACTTGTTCAATCCCCCAAAAACATATAGAGTAGCTTCAGAACTGCTAAAACATCACTGTGCAAAACAAGTTTATTAGCTAGAGTACACGTGTGCTGCACCCTTTTTGTGCTTAGTCTTACACCATATACTCAAAATTTGTTTCCCAAAGTTACATGGGTTAACTGTTTTCTTCCCTAACTCCTTCAGTGTGTCTTGGTTATTCTTCTGTTATACAGTTAGGTTTATTCATTACTATTTGTATTACATTTTGGCTTGACTTCCACACCTCAGTTGATTTAATTGCTTATTTATTTGGGGGCTATGTGAAACATTACCGTGTTTCTAAACACCCGAACTAAACAAAAGGGTATATCCAGAGAAGTTAGACCGATGGCTTACAGTTAATATTATGTTTTCTTTATTTGTTTACTTATTTATTTGTATTTTTCTCTGGTTATTATTTCAGCCCCAAATTCATAGTTAACATTTTTCCTTCTCTGCCACTCTCTTGGGTAGTTCAGAGAAGGGAACTCTAGGTATAGGTGATGTTAAAGATAGATATATAGAGATATGCACAAGGATTTATACAGGCACATATTTATACATTAATAAAAATCACTTCTTGCTTCAGAATGTTTTTACTCAACAACCTATATTCCAAAACAATATTTCCACAGCACTCCTGCCTGAGATGAAGTCATTCAGAAGCTCTGTTAGAAGTATAGGGAGGCTGCTGAGAAATTTGAAGAGAACTGTGCCTTAATCCTTCTCCTCCACAAAGCATGAGGACACAAGGCCAGCTCAGTGATCTCTTCCCCTTGCTGATTTTCTATGTCCTCTTTGAAGCTTTTGGCTGTTCCGAGCACTCTCCTTTTTTTTTCTCTGGCCCTTGCAACACCTTGTATATGTGGCTGCCTTTTCTGTTTTTCCTTCTTCTGTTGCTAATATTCCAAATTCTTGTTCTCTACCAGAGAGTATCTTATCCGCATTCGCTGCCACAAAATCTGAGAAAAGTGTACAACAAATGCAAGATCAAAAATCAAAACTTGGGCTGTCGTTTTTATAAATGGCTATTCTGGCTCTTACCTTTCACTCCAAACAACTGCTGAACATTTCCCAAAAATAACCAGAACAAATGGTTCAAAGCAAATCACAAACAATTTAGTGAGCAGAAAATCCTCCCCAAATCCCTCTTGATCACAGATACATAACTGTAGTAAAAGGTCAGGAGGAAGTAGAATCCTCAGAAGAGGGCTGGTGTGTGGGCATGCTGGGTCAACAGCCCACTCTGCCTGGGGAGTTAAACCATGCCAGACCAGCCAGGTTGTAAGTCTCACAAATGCACGCAGTTGGTCTTTTCTTCTGTGTATCACACAGACCATGGTATTAAATTTACTTTTATATGAATATCACAGAATATAAATAAATTGAGGCAAAACAAAGAATTACGAACTTCATATAATTTTTTCTGCAAAAAAAATTATTCATGCTTCAACAAATCTCTAAAATTGAGGCATAATCTTCTGAGAAGCATTGTGAAGCTGGAGTAGTATACTGGAAAACTATTATTTAATGTCTGACAGGATCTAATCATTCTCTACTATGATATGTGAGGAAAACAATTTCACCCAAGATTTTTTGCTAATTATGTTATTTTTACAATTTCAAAATTTAACTCATTTTCTCCTGTTATCTTGTTTCAGTTTCATGGTTATGTAATTCTAACTCTGTATTTAAATAAAGTCACTAATTTCCGCCAGTCCTTGTATCATAGCTTCTCTGTTCCTGACATCGTGATGGCTAGATTTTATCAAGAAGTATGTTTTAAGTTGTGCTAATGGGACCTGTCTTCTCTGAGTTCTTATAAGCTTGAAAGCATGTGTCCTGTTTTTTGTTTGTTTTTTGAGAGAGAGTCTTGCTGTGTTGCCCAGACTGCAGTGTAGCAGCATGATCTGGGCTCACTGCAATCTCCGCCTCCTAGGATCAAATGATTCTTCTGCCTGAGCCTCCTGAGTAGCTGAGATTACAGGTACCTACCACCACACCCTGTTAATTTTTGTATTTTTAGTAGAGATGGGATTTTGCCATGTTGGCCAGGCTGGACTTGAACTCTTGACCTCAACTGATCAGCCCACCTTGGCCTCCCAAAGTGCTGAGATGATAAGCATGAGCCACGGAACCCAGCCAGCATGTTTCTCTTGACCTGGACAATGCCTCTAGCAATGAAATGTTTGGTTTCACTTTCCTCTTGTAGATACTCCTCTGGTATTGACCGCTGCAGTGGTTAAGTCTGACACCAGCTTCATTTTTACTTCTTATAAGTGACTTTTATGCCTATTTTGCTTTAGGGCCTGACTGATTCCACACTTTCTTTCTCTTTGAAGTTCAGTAACTTTACTAAGATGTTTTCCCAAGTTCATACCCTGTGCCAGTGTCTCCCGGGATGCAGTGTGTCCTTACGCCCAACACATTTTGCATCCTCTCCGACCACCTTTCACTCTAGTCTTTTCTGCAGGAGCCAACTTGATAAGCTGTGACCTGACAGTATCTTGCCTCAAATAATACTCAAATCCATCTCACTCTGTCCAGGGCTTCTCCAGTGTAAGGGATTTGGGATTCTTGGGGGGACCCTTTAGACTTCATGTGCAACTTTAGAAGTAAAAGGGGATTAACTTTGTGCAAGGTGGTACCCTTGACTCAAGGGAAAATAGAAAGAGGTGTTGCCCATTTCTCCTTTTGAGTAGTGCAGGGTGCAACAGCAGGGCCTGACTTGGGAAACGCTGACGTTCGTTTTCCTCTTCCCTCTTATGCTCTTCCCAGTCCCTCTCTTCTAATGCCTGCGATTACTTCCCAAAGTAATTACATGAACATAATACTTGTCTCAGGCTAGGAAAAACAATTATTTCTAAAATGTTCTTAGATTATAGGTTTGCAACTTTCTGTTTATTCATTTATATATATATGTGTGTGTGTGTATATATATATATATATATATATATATTTTTTTTTTTTTTTTTGCTTCTTCTCTGTAAATATTTTCCTATCTTCACTTTTTTTTCCCATTTTATTTATTGAGCTTCCCTTAAGCCTACTCTGGGTTTCCAAACAGATTTTCTCAAACATCACATAAATCTCTGTGATTATTTCATTTTTCTCTTTTATTCCTTTCTGGCACTCTGCCAGACTACTTTTCATTACTTTTAGTAGGTTATTGTCTTCTCCTTGATTCCTTGTTTCTCCTATTGGTATGTTTTTTAAACTTTCAAGGAATCACAATGTATGAAAGGGTAATTAATTGTGTGATATATGTTCTTCACCTGCTTTTTGCTTACATTCACTTCTTATCTATGCATTGTCTTCGTGAGAGTTTCTTTCTGCATATCTGTCATTTTTAATGGGTCAACAATTTGCTGGAGTCCAGTGGGGAGGAAAATAGTGAGAATGAGTGATGCGGTCTGTGTTTTGGGGCTTATGTTATTTCTCTTTCCTTGGGGGACCATCTCAGCTTGGTTTTCAACATTCAAATAGATCATAGAGATCACTGCAAAGCTCTTTCTATGCTTGCCTGTGTTGCACATTTGTGGTTTCTTCTTCCCATCCCTTTTTCACCCCTCTCTCTCTCTTTTTTTTTAAACCTTTGGCAGCCTCTCTAAGCCAAGAGAGCAGACTATAGACAGTAGCTTCTTCCCTTATGTTATTTTGTGACATTTTACTGGGTATCTAAAGAGAAAATCTTTGATTTTCTAAGGGCCAGTACCAACCCCTAGAGCTCCTTGCTCTAACTAAAAGATTATATAGGGCTTTTAGATTCCCAGACTGGGATCTCTACCTAATAATGTCAACATTACCTATAAACTTGTTAGAACTGTAGTTTCTCAAGCTCCACCTGCTGAATGAGAAACTCCAGGGCTGGAAGTGAGCAGTCTGTGCCTTTAGGAGACTCCCTAGGTGACTCTGATGCACACCAAAGCTTGAGAAATGCTCTTTTAAAAGAATCTCCTGTCTAAAGTCAGGACTAAGAAGATTTGTCTCAATTCTGAGTTATCCTAAGTCATTTTAGAGCAAATTACACAAAATTTTGGGTTTGAAACAAATTATGATTTAGGGTTGTGGCTCTTTGTCCTAAGAAGATGGAGGGTATTTTTTTTTCTCTTCTTATTGTTTTCAGTTTGATTTGAGAGAGAAAGCAGGACTAAAAATATACATTTAAGCCCACAGTTTATAACTGGAATTCTAGACCACTGATCTGAAAGAGCTATATGGAAAAGGATGGTATAGATATAAAATCATGTCATCTGCAAATAGTGGCAATTTAACTTCTTTCTTTCCCATCTGGATGCCTTTTATTTTTATTTTTATTTTTCTCTTGCCTGATTGCTCTGGTTAGGACTTCCAGTACTATGCTGAATAGGAGTGGTGAAAGTGGACATCTTTGTTTTGTCGCAGTTCTTAAAGGAACCGTTTTCAACTTTTCCCCACTCAGCAGGCTATTACCTGTGGATTTCTCATATAAGGTGGCATTTAGTGTGGTGAGCAAATTACATTCGTTCTATACCTAATTTGTGAAGATTTTTAAATTATGAAGGGATGTTGAATTTTTTCAGATGTTTTTTCTACATCTATTGAAATCATCATATGGCTTTTGTCCATTCTATTAGTGAGATTTTATTAGTCTGTTTTCACACTAATGATAAAGACATACCTGAGACTGGGCAATTTACAAAGGAAAGAGGTTTAATGGAGAACTCACAGTTCCACATGGCTGGGGAAAACTCACAATCATGGCGGAAGGTAAGGAGAAGCAAGTCACATCTTATGTGGATAGTGGCAGACAAAGAGAAAGCTTGTGCAGGCAAACGCCTGCTTTTAAAAAAACCATCTGATCTTGTGAGACTCATTCACTATCAGGAGAACAGCACAGGAAAGACCCATTCCCATAATTCAGTCACCTCCCACTGGGTTCCTCCCAGGACATGTGGGATATTGTGAGCATTACAATTCAAGATGAGATTTGGGTGGGGACACAGAGCCAAACCATATCAGAGATGTATCATGCTTTCGATCTGTATACATTGCATCACGCGTGCATCCTTGGGATAAATCCTACTTGATCATGGTGACTAATCTTTTTAGTGTGCTGCTGAATTTGAATTCAGGTTGATAGTATTTGGTTGAGACTTTCTGCATCTATTTCATCAGGGATGCTGGCTTGTAGTTTTCTTTTTTTTTCCTTTGGTTTTATTATTAAGATAATGCTGGCTTCATAGAATAAATTTGGTAGAATTCTCTCTTCAATTCCTTATAAATAGGAAAAATCCGTGTTATAGTAGAGTTTTTTTTTTTTTAATATTTGGTAGAATTCTGCACTAAAGCCATCAGGTCATGGGCTTTTTTTTTTTTTCCTATGGAATGTAGCTCTATCTTCCAGGTTGGAGTGCAGTGGCATGATACAAAAAATATATATATATATGTATATATATATATATATGGAAATGCTAATTTTTGTATTTTTAGTAGAGATGGGGTTTTGCCATGTTGGCCAGGTTGATCTCAAACTCCTGACCTCATGTGATCTGCTCACCTCGGCCTCCTAAAGTGCTGGGATTACAGGTGGGAGCCACCTTGGTGGTCCTGGGCTTTCTTTTGATGGGAGACTTTTATTAGGTTGGTGCAAAAGTAATTGAGCTTTTTTCCATTAAAAGTAATTGCAGTTTTACTTTTAATGGCAAAAAAACGCAATTACTTTTGCGCTAACCTATAAAGTCTTCATTCCTTATTGGCATGTTCAGACATTCTATTCTTCATACTTTTATATATAGAAAACCCTAAAGACTCCACCAGAAAAACTTAGAACTAATAAATGAATCTGATAAAGTTTCAGGAAACAAAATCAACATACAAAAACCAGTAGCATTTTTATATGCTAATAGAAAATTACCTGCCAAAAATCAAGAAAACAATCTCATTTGCAATAGCTACAGAAAACCCTGTGAATTAATTTAACCAAGGAAGTAAAAGGTCTCTACAATGAAAATTATAAAACACGGATGAAAAAATGAAGGAAGTACAAAGAAATAAAAAAATGGCCGTATTCATGGATTTAAATAATTAATATGATTTAAATGTCCATGGTATCCCAGGTGATTTACATATTCAATGTATAATCCCTATCAAAATACCAATGGCATTCTTCATGGAAGTAGAAAAAAAAAATCCTAAAATTTGTGTAGAACCATAAAAGACCCTGAAAAGCCAAAGCAATATTGAGCAAAGAGAACAAAGCTGGAGGCATCACACTGTCTGACTTCAAAACATGCTATAAAGCTATAGCAACCAAAACAGTATTGTATTAGCATAGAAACAGACACACAGACTAATGGAACAGAATTAAGAACCCACAAATAAATCCATGCATTTACAGCCAATTGATTTTTTTTTTTTTTCCACAAAAGTGCCAGAAACATATGTTGAGGAAAGAATACTTTTCAATAAATCGTACTGGGAAACTGGATAGCCACATGTAGAAGACTGAAATTAGACACTTATCTCTCACCACATTAAGAAAAATCAAAATGGATTACATACTTAAATGTAAAACCTGGAACTATAAAACTACTAGAAAAAAACATAGAGGAAATGCTTCATGATATTGGTATGACTAGGGATTTTTGGGTAAGTTATCCAAAGCCCATGCAAGAAATGCAAAAATGGACAAATGGGATTGCATCAAATTAAAAAGCTTCTGCACAACAAGCAACAACAACAAAATCAACAGAGTGAGGAGACAACCTACAGAATGGGAGAAAATATTCATAACTATATAGTAACTATGTATCTGACAAGGGTTTAATATCCAAACTGTATAAGGAGCTGAATAGCAAAACAAAACAACAAGCAAACCCCAAAACAATAAATGGGAAAAAATGCCTGAGTAGATATTCTCAAAATAAAATATACAAATGGTCAATAGGTGTACGAAAATAATGCTCAACATCACTAAACATCAGGGAAATGCAAATCAATACCACAATGAGATGTGACCTCTCTCCTGTTAGAATGCCTATTACCGACCCAGCGCGGTGGCTCATGCCTGTAAGCCATGCACTTTGGGAGGCTGAGGCAGGTGGATCATCTGAGGTCAGGAGTTCGAGACCAGCCTGGCCAAAAGGATGAAACCATATCTCTACTAAAAATACAAAAAATTAGCCAGGCATGGTGACAGGTGCCTGTAATCCCAGCTACTCAGGAGGCTGAGACAGGAGAATCACTTGAACCTAGGAGGCAGAGGTTGCAGTGAGCCAAGATTGTGACACTGTACTCCAGCCTGAGCAACAAGAGTGAAACTATGTCTCAAAAAATAAAAAATAAAAAGGAAATAGCTATTATACAAAGGGCAAAAAATAAAAAGTGTTGACAAGACTGTGGAGAAAAGGTAATCCTTAAACACTGTTGGTTGGAATGTAAATTAGTGCATTGAGCCATTATGGAAAATGGTATGGATGTCTATCAAAAAATTAAATATAGAACTACCATATGATGTAGAAATCCCGCTACTGGGTATTTATCCAAAGAAAATAAAATTGGTATGTTGAAGACATACCTGCACTTCCATGCTTATTGCAGTACTGTTGTCAAAAGCCAAGATATGGAATCAGCCTAAATGTCCAGCAATGGATGAATGGTTAAAGAAAAAATATATCCAATGGAATAGTATTGAGCTATAAAAACAAATGAAATCCTGTCATTTACAACATGGTTGAACCTGGAGGACATTATATGAAGTAAAATAAGCCAGGCACAGAAAGATAAATACTGCATAGTCACACTGACATGTGGACACAGAAGAAGTTGAATTGATGGAACTAGAGAGTATAATGGTGGTTATTAGAGGCTGGGGTGGTTGGGCAGGGGATGAGGAGATGTTGATCAAAGAATACATAATTACAGTTAGATAGAAGAAATAAATTTTAAGAGGTCTATTGTATAGCAAGATGACAGTAGTTAATTTGATATTTTGTATTCTTTAAAAATGTAGAGAGAGTGGGATGTTAAATGCTTTCGCCACAAAAAATGATAACCATGTGAGAGAATGCATTTGCTTGTTAGCTAGATTTAACATTCCACAATGTATATGTATAAGTCAAAACATCATGTTGTATGTGACAAAAACATATCATTGTTATCTATCAACCTAAAAAAATAGACGAAAATGATAGGCTGAGCAGCTAGAGGCCCAGCTTGGTTCCCAGTTCTGCATCTCATTAGTTTATGACCTCTGAGAAGCCACTTAACCTCTTCAGGCTCCTCTGGGCCATGTAAACTCCATGACTTTGAGCAACAAAAATGCTCCTTGTGATTTTCCTCCTTAACTCAAGTGTAAGTGCCTCAAAAGATAAGGTTTGTTTTCTTTCCTGTAAGAGGTCATCACTGGGGAGTGCTCACTGCCATTGCTTTGAAGCCTGAACTAATTCTAGTCTTAATTTATATTTATTCATGTTCAAAGACAGTGACACCTTCATTCAGTAGGTAATTTATTCAAATGTCAAGTCCCTGTCAAAAACTATAGAGCCCTGGCAAGGCCTGCTTTCCATTTTTCCTGTAGCTCTGGTTCTCTAGGGGAGAGAACTCAGCTGACTCCTGCTAATGCTAGCAAGGGTGAGCTGGAGGCCATGGCACCATAAAATTTGTATGTGATTTCTGACTTTTCCTGTGCCTCATCACATTTGAAATTGAGATAATCATACCCTTCTTTTTTGGCTAAATGATTGTTGTTAAAAGTTTACCATAGTGCTCAGCTAACCCGTAACAAATATCCTAGCAGGCATATCCAAAAAGAGAAGACTCCTTGCTTCTAGTTATTTCTGGGGACCCCTGCTTCCACATCCAAATGGATTCATTGCTTCCTTTATTTTACTGGTCACTGATTTAATGCCTAGGAAAGTACCACTTGAAGTGGGCCAGTTGGCCAACCCATGACTGATTGTTGCCAGTGTGTGATGAGATAATCCTGGAAAGGAAGGGTAAACATTTAGAAAGGTGTACGGCAGTTTGTTTGACATTGCCATGATATCCAAGCAGGTGGTCAATGGACTGGTCTCATTGAACAGAGAGGATAAGCGAATTTGAGTGTGACTAACTCAGAAAGTGAGTTGCATGTGCCTTGAGTTATATTTTTCATGCCAGTGAGGACTGGTTCCATAATTTCCTGAGCCCAACGCAAAATGAAAATGTAGGCCCCTTGTTCAAAAATTATTCAGAATTTTTAAGATGATAGCAGCAAAGCACTAAATCAACTAAGGGATCCTTCTAAGTGTGGGGCACTGTGTGAATACAGTGATCTCATGCCCATGGAGTGAGACCTGAATGCACTGTAGAATAATGTTATGGCATGACACAATTATTTTAAAGTTGGCTCATCATCTGGAAACTAAAAGCATGTAAAAATTTGAGAAAATACAAGCATATGTTTTTATAACTTACCATTTTTACACTCAGCTTAAATTTAAATCAAGCCTGGTTTTCAATTTAGCTGAATAGTATCAAGTATAATAGGACAGAAAATATGTCTTGTTTATTTTTAATTCTCATGTTACTATAAGTGTCACTGGATTTTTTGGCAAGAAAAGACACACCTCTTATGAATGTGGCAGTGGTAGAGAAACAAATGTTGGAAGCAGAAGTTATTTTTAAAAATTGAAGATCCAAAGAGTTTGAACTGATTTGACATACAAGTGTGATCCCTCATATATTGAGTTCAATTTTGTAACCATAGTTGAGGTTGAATCGTGTTATCACAGAGATGTAGTGGTTGTAAAGCAATGAAGCCATCAGAGCAAAAGTACCGTTAACATATGAAACTTGAAGAACTAAATTAAAAATCAAACAAACATTTTGAAGAAAGAATATTAAATTAAAAAGCTGACAGAGCATATGTTCGAATACTATGCTTGTATGTATGTAAGTATATAAGAATATGTGTAAATACTATTCTTGTATATTCTAGGCCAGTGTAGGGTTTTTTTGTTTTTATGTTTTTTTTTTTTTTTTGAGACAGAGTCTTGCTCTGTCACCAGGCTGGAGTGCAGTGGCACAATCTCAGCTCACTGCAACCTCCGCCTCCTGGGTTGAAGCAGTTCTCCTACCTCAGCCTCCCAAGTAGCTGGGACTACGGGTGCATGCCACTACGCTCAGTTAATTTTTGTATTTTTAGTAGAGACAGGGTTTCACCATGTTGGCCAGGATGGTCTCAATCTCTTGACCTCATGATCCAGCTGCCTTGGCCTCCCAAAGTGCTGAGATTGCAAGTGTGAGCCACTACACCCGGCCTGTAGGTTTCTTATAAAGTAAAACTTCATATTGCTAAAACAGACAATCAGTAACAAACCCATGTAGAGCTTTGATGGTTTTGTTCTTTAAAGAGGTGCCAGGACATCTCTGCAACAACAGTCTTTAACTTTAATACATTAATATGAGACTGTATTAGAGATACATGCTTTGAAATTTGAAATAAATCTGCACCCAAAAAGAGAACTCAGGTGGAACTCTGCAGTGATTCCATTGGTTGATGTGTTCAGGAACAAACTACTGATAAGGAAGACAGATTCGTAGAACAAATAAAGCTGGCAAATAATTTTTATTGCATTTTGTCAAATACACAGGCACTACTACCATTGACAATTATTTTCATATATGTGCAATTTAATCATGATGCTATAAAGGAAACACTTGACTTTCAGCTTCGTTGCTGACAACTGCAGCTAACTTGTAACTATATAAAACTAGTAACAATTGTATCATCTAAAATGTGGTTTGGGATTTAAGTTTTGTGTAGGAGAATGTTCTGATGGCACAGCTGCAATGATGAACATTCTGGGGTCTGTTGAAGATTATGGAGCTTGCACTAGAATATAAACCAATGCACCAGTTTCTTCACCCAGAAGATGTTGTTATGAATAATGTGTTTTCTGATCTAAACAGTGTAATTAGTGATATAGTAAAAATTGTGAAATGCTTAGAGACAAATGTGCTAAATTTGAAAATTCTCTTCGTTACTATGATAATTTGGAAGCTAATAGTAAACAACTCTTGTATGCTGGGATACAATTGTCATCCAGGGGAAAAGTTATGTTGGAACTATTTGAACTGCGAAAGGAACTGTTAGTATTTCTCCAAGATAAAAACAAAACAAAAAAAAACAACTTGTTTCCATCTTCTTAAAGCCATGAATTAAAAATTTAGAATTGCTGATTTTTACGGTATTATAAAAATAGCTTATCTGATAGCTACGTTAGTATTGCTAATGATTTCAATAATTCTGTGCAAGAAAAGAATGCAATGCACTTTTTAAAGGTGCGTAAAATTAAAGGGCAAAAATGAAAGATAGAAGCTTAGAAAAACAGTTTCTACAGATTATTATGACATTTAATTAATTTCACAATAATTATAAATAGAATAACGATTCTGATATTGCTTGCCTGCAAAAGTTATTTACCTAATAGCTTAGAATTTGATAGAATTTTACATTTTATGTTTCAACAAAAGAAGATACATGCTTAGGAAAGTCATGAATCTGCAATCTATTTCTTTCTTTGAAAAGTAATTTAAATTGAACTAGAAATTTTAGAATACATTGTTGGAACTGGGTACTGATGGATTGAATTTGAAAATTCATCAACACTTGCCTTATTTGTTTTGAGTAAACGATATAAATGACTATCCAGAGCTTGCTAAAATTGCTTTAATATATCTTCTTCCATTCCTGTCAATAAAGCTCTGTGGGTCTGGTTTCTCTACTCTGAGTGTTATAAAAACAAAACAGAAAAATAATTTAGATGCACATTATCTCATAGAAATAATTTTGTCATTAGATAAGAAAAAGGCAAATTCACTTATCACATTAAAAACATTATTGATATATACAGTATGTTTTCAAAGTGTGAATATGGCATTTAATCAGAAGAGCTATTTTACTTAAAACCTACTATTTAGTCATAATTGCAACTGACCAAAAACTACAAGTATAATAGAAATTATTTCAATGACTGATCTACACATTTCAGCTATAACTATTAATAATTTTTCTATGTTATGCTTATTCTAATTATATTGAAAAGTAATGTTTGCTGAATCTAATAACAAAAAAATTGTTATTGTTTGGGTTTTTCAATTTTTTTAAAATTATTTTTATTGTACTTTACTAAAACATTAATTTGTGATGGATTCGAAATTAATTAAAAAACATTTAGGAAATCTTAAAAGAAAATTTTTAATTTAAAATTTTTAAATTAAGAAATTTTTTCAAAACAACATTGATTTTGAGGGGAAACTCAAAGCTTCCTTCACTCCATCTTCAGCAATGAGATGTTTTAATGTAGACAAAACAAGGAAATACATGTGGCAAATACTACCATTTGCCTAGCAAAAGTAAGTGCCATCCCTTAATATTTAGCATCAAATTCCCAGTTATATTCTAAGGGGCAATGTGCCCAGTTAAAGCATTATATTTACTAGCCTCTCTGAAAACACTGGGTGGCCAATGAAATGTAAGCCAAAATTATTTGGTGAGAACCCTGGAAAATCTCCTAAGAATATATGTGAGCAGGAGGCGTGAGCCCCTTTTGGTATTTTCCTCTTTTCCCTGTTTCCTGCTTGGAATAAGGGTATGATTGGTAGAGTTGCAGTCAACATCAAGATCTGGAGGATAATAACCACCGTTTAAAATGGTGTACCAAAAACATAGAAAGAGTCAGAGTTTCTGATGGCTAGGGTGATTGTGCCATTGGGATCTTAAAGCAGGTCTGTTCTGAAGTGAGGGGAAATCAGTAAAATAATATACACTTTTGAAATATTTATTTCTTAACCTATAACTAGATTTTATTTTATTGATGAACCTATAGACTAGTTTCAGCCAAAAAATATTTTGAAAAAGTGAATTTTGCTCTAATAAAATAACATCTATCCATATACTTAAAACAAAATTGTAAAAATTCTTAAGTAGGCCAAATGCAGTGGCTCATGCCTGTAAACCCAACTACTGTACATTAAGTTAAAATTTTTAAAAGTGAATATGAAATTTATGTAGTTAATGGAAAAATGTGAGTGAATAATTTGAAGTAATATTTCTTAAACCAAATTAAATAATGTAAGGCAAAATAATTATTTTTCTCTGTCTTCACACACACACACCCACACCCCCCCCACACACACACAGACTTGCACTCGCTCGCTCTCTCTCTCATATGTATATAATTATGTCTAAATTAAAGCTTCCTACTAAATGAAAGACCCTTAGGAAAAGTTAACAGATGAATGAAATCATAGGAAATTATATTTCTAATGCCAAAAACTAAAATGTAATTATTTATAATTTATTAGAAACTCTTCATAATTAACAAGAAGACAAAAATACCAAAAGGTATAAAAACATATTTGACAGAAGAGGAACCCCAAAGGACTAACAAGCACATGAATGAGCTACTCACAATCATGATTAGAGAACACAGGCTACATTAGTGAGCTACTACTTATATGTATTTAATTGGCAAAAGCAAAATGGGTTGAGAAGGATTGGAATGCCAAATATTAGAGAGAATGTGTGGATATAGGAACCTTCACTACTACAATGAACACATGACAAAGTCACTGCTGCAGCCATTCTGGACAGCAATCTGACACTATATGCACAAGTCACCAATCTGTACCCGCTATGACATGGCAATTCTGCCTAGCCATATTTGCCAAAGACTACTCAGTCAGGTCAATAAGAGGACATACTGAAGATGTTCAATACTGTGTATTCATGATGGTGGGTGTTTGATGATGAGAAGCTCAAAACACTGTAGGCATCCATTTCCAGAAGATGGTTTGTAAAATGTGCTGAATGCAAACCATGCAGCAGTTAGAGGCAACCAAGTAGATGCACAGAAAGCAGCTTCAACAGATAGATATCACTTAATGAAAAAAAAAAAGAGTAACAACATGTGATATAAAAATGATCCCAATACCATTTAGATAAATTGAAAATGCATGCTGTATTAGTCCATTTTCATGCAACCTCTGCCTCCCAGGTACAAACGATTCTCCTGTCTCAGCCTCCGAAGTAGCTCAGATTAAAGGTATGTGCCACCACGCCTGGCTACTTTTTTTGTATTTAGTAGAGATGAGGTTTCACCATGTTAGTCAAGCTGGTCAAAACTGCTGACCTCAGGTGATCCACCTGCCTTGGCCTCCCAAAGTGCTGGGATTATAGGTGTGCACCTCTGCACCTAGCTAGGAGAAAGAAGTTTTTAAAAGATAAAATAAAAACTTTTTAAGGGAATGAATAAACAATAAACAAAACAAGAAAAGACCCATGAATGGACTCATGATGATAAAGTACCATGTACTGAGAAAAGCAATGAACATTTTTTTTTTTTTTTTGAGACGGAGTCTTCCTCTATGGCCCAGGCTGGAGGTGGCATAATCTTGGCTCACTGCAAACTCCACCTTCCAGGCTGAAGTTTTCCTTTCACCTCAGCCGCCCAAGTAGCTTGATTATAGGCACCTGCCACCAGGCCTGGCTAATTTTTGTATTTTTTGTAGAGATGGGATTTTACCATGTTGCCCAGGCTGGTCTCAACTCCTGGGCTCAAGCGATCTGCCCACCTCAGCCTCCCAAACTGCTGGGATTATAGTCATGAGCTGCTACACTCGGCCAACAGATGTTTTTATATTTGTGCGTGTCAATGCACCTGAAGTAAAAACAAAAAAATCTATAAAAGAAAATGAAGAAGGAAGAAAAGAAAGGATGAGGGGAGAAAGAGAGACAGAGGGAGAGGGCAACACAGGAGCACCAGGGTGTGACTCAGATGAAATGAAGAGGAACTGATGGCAAAGACAAGTTCTGCTTCCAGCTGTAGGGAGGGAAGAAAAATTCTCTTTGATTCTTTCCTTTTCACTAAACCAGGGTGACGTTCAGAATAATGAGTGGGCCACATTCAGTGTGTCTCTACATAGCTTTTCTTCTAAGGAACAAGGACAATTATGAGAAAAACATTTGTCATTTGTAGCCTCCAACATCTTGACACTATCTCTGTATTTTAATAGTTCTCCACTGTGTTCATCTTGCCTTTCACAGGAAGATGTCAGAACATTCATTTTCTTAGTTCACTTGCAGCTAGGCTGTAGACATGTGACCTGGTTAATCACTCAGACATACTCATTTGAGATTTTAATTTGGTGAGTGTATTAGTTAGAGCTTTTCAGAGAAACAGAAACAACAGTACATATGTGTATACATACATACATACATGTATGTAATATATATTTTTAAAAAGAGAGAAAGATTTATTATAAGGAATTGGCAACAGGGCACGGTGGCTCATGCCTATAATCCTGGTACTTTGGGAGGACAAGCTAAGCAGACCACTTGAGGTCAGGAGTTCAAGACCAGCCTGACCAACATGGTGAAACCTGTCTCTACTAAAAATACAAAAATTAGCTGGTCATGGTGGCATGCACCTGTAATCTCAGTTACTTGGGAGGCTGAGGTGGGAGAATTGCTTGAACCTGGGAGGTGGAGGCTGCAGTGAGCCAAGATCGCACCATTGCACTCCAGCCTGGGTGACAGAATAAGACTCCATCTCAAATGAATGAATGAATGAATGATTGAATGAATTAATGGAATTGGCTTATGTAATTATGAAGGCTGACAAGTTCCAAAATCTGCAGTCAGCAAGCTGGACACCCAGGAGAGCTGACGATATGGTTTCAGTCTGAATGCTGGCTGGCTGGAGACCTAGGAAAAGCCAATATTTCAGTATGAGTGGGAAAGCAGAAAGAAAAAAAAAAAAACCTATGGCTTAGTTCAAAAGCAGTCAGGTAGGAGGTAGTATGAATTCCTCCCTACTCCTGGGAGGGTAAGTTTTTGTTCTATTCAAGCCTTCGTCTGATGGGATGAGGCCCACCCACACTAGGGAAGGGGATCTCCTTTACTTAGTCTATTAATTCAAATGTTAATCTCATCTAGAAAACCCTCACAGACATTCCCAAATAATGTTCCACCAAATGATGGAGCACTCATAGTCCAGTGAAGTTTACACATAAAATTAAGTGAGCAATGTGAGAAAGAGTATGCAGGAGAAATCGAGCACCTTCGTGGACACGCAGATGGTGGTATCTGCCTCTTTGGGGCTAGCAAGGGAAGGCATTCTGGCATCTTATTGCTCATCACGGGTAGACACTATGGTGGTGGTGTTGAGAGGTAGCAGCAGCACTACTTTGCTAAAACAGATCTGTAGCATGGTTCTTGGCCAGGCTGCTGTGCTCCTAGTTTGGCTCTTCAGCCCTCCCAAAGTCTCTGTGAGTGCCCTATCTCCTCTAATATTTACAAAGAATGACTTTTTTTTTCCTTTGTAACTAATAATCCTGATTGATACAAGCCCACAAATAGCACTTTCAGGTCATAACTTTTTGCACTGCACACATGTATATTAATGCAAGGCACTGCACTACATGATGGGAGTACAAAGACAAAAGCCTTCCTGCTCTTATGGGCATTTGAGTTGGGCTGTGTCAGTTCTCTAGAATAGAAAACCAGATTGGGGGCAGACCGTGATAAGCAACAACTCTATGGACAAAAGCCATGCGCCAAGAATGGTGGAGCAGGAAAATGGAGAGTCTTCCTCCTTAAATCATCACCGAATCATCTTTAAGTGACCATATTACCCTGGATTGCTTTTGTTCAGATATCTTAAGTGGAGGGAGAAAAAAACAACTCAACCTCCTTTTCTCTATAGCAGTGGTTCTCATTCAGGGACTATTTTCCCCCAAAAATACATTTCCATGAGACATTTTTGGTTTGTACAATGAGGGGAGTACTACTGGCATCTAGTGGGCAGAGGCCAAGAATGATGCTAAACATTTCACAATGCACAGGACAGCCTCTCACAACAAGGAATTCTCTCGTTCAAAATGTTCATAGTGCTGAAGTTCAGAAACCTTGCTTTATAGCCATGCTTTGTCAGGTTCTGTGTAACTAATAACAGCACGAACATATCTGATACGGGTAAGAACCATTGTTATTCTCATTTTACAGATGGGAAAACTAATATATGGAATTAAGTAACTTGCCTACATCATTGTGGCATAGACACATCTCTCCTGGACTTATTTCCCTGTCTGTGGCATTATGCATTTTACTGGCACATTGCTATCCAGCTAAGGCTGTACTTCTCAGACTCCATTTCAGCAAAGGAGAGCCATGTGATCAAGTGCTGGTTGATGGGCTATGACCAGAAATGATGAATACAACTTCTTGGTCATGCCCTTTAATGGTAGAGGTATGCCTTCCCTTTTTTCTCGCTTCCACTGTCTAGAATGCAGACACAACAGTGTGAACTGGAGCAGCTTTCTTGGACCAAGAGTTGGAAACAGTATGTTGAGGGCAGAAAGGCTATTTGATTTGATAAAATGATCCTGCATTCCTGATACTGGTGGAGCTTTCATAAGAGCTCTGGACCATCTACCTGGAAGTAACAATCCAAAGCACCTCACCCAGAATTGCACATGTTACATAAACTGATTTCTAACTTGTTTAAGGCACTGATATTTTGAATCCCTTTGTTATAGACGCCATGCCTGTAGACGAATACAGACACACAGTTGCCAAATGGAGGACTGGAATTCAAACCCAAGTGCACCTTCCTGTACATGGAACCTATGCCCTCAACCACTTGAATTTTATAGAACCCATTGTGTTTCTTTGTCTTCCTCCTTCCCGTATCATTACCCTATCCCTCCCACAATAACATCTCTTTCTTACCTGATTTAGGCAATCCAACGAATCTACTGCCTCTCTTTCTTCCTCACTCCAGAGCTGCACAGAGTAAACTCTAACTATTCTTGTAGGAGCAACATCAGAAATTCTAAAAGATTCTTTCTTTATTGACTTGATCAGCTAATGTTCCAGAAGTAGTGCCTGTAAAATGAAGCTGTTAGACTGAATAATATCCAGGAACTGTTTGGGACCCAGAATATTCTCATCTTCTCAGGTAATTTCTTCTTACTGTCACAGGCAGAGGAGATGCAAAAAAAAAAAGTCATACAAGTATATGTCACTCCTTAGCTAAGTAAAACCTACAGGCCATTTCAGATTCATATGTCATGCTATGCATACTTCCCCAGAGGAGAGGACATATTTTATTTTAAATACATAATTTAGGACTTACACCTGAAAATATGACTGATGGGTTTCCCTTTCACAAGCCAAAACTATTTCCAAAGACAGCGTGTCTCATATTTCCCAGAGGAAGTGGTGAAGCAGGCTAAAATGAGTTAGAGTTTGGATGGGAAATGGGGTGTGAAAGACCTTTTTCATGGCAGATTTTTACTTTAAAGGAATATATATGTTTTAGAAAGTCAGTGACCCAAAGAATTATCCTCCAAGGTCTTTAATATTTTCAAGGCAATGGCATATGTTATCTGTGTATAAAAGACTGGAGAGAAGAAAACTAAGGTCTCAGAATGAAAAATCCTGAGAAAGTTCGTACTGTGTCACAGCAGTGTGGTGCAGGTTTCTTGGGAGCTGGATTCAGGTTTACACAATTTAGAGATTATCTAATATATTTCATATATCAGTAATACATATTAGGCATTTAACGTAAGAACAACACTGTTATTTTTAGATCCAGCCTTAGGAAAGAGAACCATCAAGCAATGTGATTTTCTTTACACCAAGGTCAGTGTAGAGCTCATTTTGATGAGTTCCCCAATGCAATTCTAGGTTGGTATTCTATTTAGGATGCTTTTGGTTGCAAGAAGCAGAAAAAATGCAACTATGAGTGGCTTAAATGTTAAGTAATGAGGTTCTCACGTGACAGGAAATTGTGAGGTAGGACAGTTCTGAAGTTGACCTATTCAAAACTCAGGGAGGTCATCAGGAACCAGATGCATCTGTCTCTCCCCTCTGCCATCTCAGCATACTGACACTCCTTGTGGACCCAAGATGGTCAAAGCAGATTAAAAGACGAAATGCTGATGACAGCATGGAGACAGACATGCCACAACTTCTCCGTGTCCTTTTTTAAAAAACAGGAAGCACCATAGTAGACGTTCCCGTAAATATTACCAGCAAAATTGGTTTTACATGTCCATTCCTAAATGAGCTCTTAGAAAGGGGAATAGGATTATTATCTTAGACTAATACAGATTCACTTTTGGATTCAGGGAAGCTCAGCTTTTTCTAAAACACAAGGCCACCAAATATCTAAACAAAAGGAACCATATTTTTAGTAAAGCCAAAGAGGAAGATTGGCTATCAGATAGGGAACTAATGATGTTCTTTCGGTCTTAAATACTTTCGAGGCAAAGGCATATATGGAGAGAGGTTTATAACATCTTCATATAAAATACTGAACAGAAAACAGTTTAAAGATGCCTAACAACTTGGAGTGAATTGAAAATGGCAAGTGGGTGCTATTATCAAATAGTCGTGAACACAAAGTCAACATTACAATGTAAGCATAAGAGAGGATAGGTTAAAAACAATAATAATAATAAACCTGTGGTATTGTAAAGTGAGAACCAGATTGGAAGTCAGAATTGGGAGTGCCCGAGTTCTGCCCCTTGCTGGTGTTATGGCCTTGGGCACACATAAATTTCCTTAACTTTAGTTAATTGGTTTGTAAAAATAAATAAGTTTGCTTACCTCTAAGGGTGTTTCTGAGAGCCAAATGAGGTAATGCAGTTATTTATTCAAATATTATTTAATAAGTGCTTACTGTGTATTATGACACAATCTTTGCCCTAAAGAATCACAGCTTAAAGGACCAATGCAAGAAGGAAAGTGGCAATGATAAAACATTGTTCAAACAGGGCTGAGCATTTTAGGCTGTGGGCATTTTAGGCTGTGGGAAAACAGAAGAGAGCCTCCTCACTAAATCATGGTGTGTCCAGAAAGGAGTCCCAGAGAAAATAACATTTGATCTGAGAAAAGAGAGAAACTAGGAGCAGAAGTTAAGTAGGTGAAAGAAGGGCAATTCAGGCAAAGAAAGGGGCATAGAGAGAGATGCAGGGAAGCCATGAGCCCCACATGTTTGTGCGCCAGAATGTAGGGATCCATGAGCCCCACACTGGGCACCAGAATGTAGGGGGTCAGCCCTACATCACCGAGTTCAGTGGCGACAAAGGAATGAGAAAAAGGCAGATTAAGAGAAAAAGTGGGACTGGGGGCCATGACTTTATTACTCTAGAGGAAACAGTGAAGGCCCCGAGCTCTGATCATCCACACTATTTATTGATTGCAATCACTTTGATCTGTAGGGTGTGGGTGGAGTGATGGTGGAGTGAATCAGTGAGCCGGAACTGGTGTATCATCCTAAGGATTGATAACAGTGGTGGTTTGGGCATTTCACAAAACAAGAACATGTGGTTATCTATAGTTTATTATCTATGTGCAGCTGATGGAATGTGGGCCTTACAAGGAGCCTACAAGTCTGGCTACGTCATAGTGCTACAAAGAGGTTTTACGTCCTTGAGCACAATGTTTATGGTAAGAGAGTCGAGGTCACCCTGTACAGGAACATGAGGCATGGAGAAGCCTTCCTCCTCAGAGGCTTCTTGCAGCCTTCTGCAGTTTGCTGTTCCTTCTTTATGTGTTACTCTTAACCAATTTATGTAGGCACTCTGTAAGTCCTTTCTCCTTTGCAGCTTCTCCCAACAGAAAGACAGAAAGAGTAGTTTAGGAACTTGTTAATAAGTCCAGTATAACTGCATTTGAGAAGGTAGCATTAGTTTGGGGAAATCATTAAAGACAAGACCAGAGAAGTTCAGCACAGATCAAAGAGTGATAAGCACTTTTCTTTCTTTCTTTTTTTTTTTTTTTTGACATAGGGTCTCACTCTATCACCCAGGCTGGAGTGCCTTGGCTTACGTGACCCTCCCACCTCAGCCTCCTAGGTAACTGCAGCTACAGGCACACACCACTGTGCCTGGCTACTTTTTTGTATTTTTTGTAGACACAGGGTTTCACCCTGTTGCTCAGGTTGGTCTTGAACACCTGGGCTCAAACAATCCACCCTCCTTTGCCTAGGATTGCAGACATGAACCACCACACCCAGGTGTGATAAGCATTTTAAACTCCTTTATTAGGGGATTCAGAATTTATTCTATTTGGCATATAGAGTCATCTAAAAAGGATTTTAAGCAGCAATTGCATTATAATTTTTTCTCTTTAGAAAGATGACTCTGACTTTCTGGCAGAGCCTATTTGGTTGTTACACAACATGTATTTTTCTCTACTTTTTAAATAGTAGAACTAGTTATTTTTAGTTAAATCCATGGGCACTTGAAATAAACCCCACATCTGCCAGTCTTTCATAGATAAGTGTGGCAGTAGGACTAAGTAATATCTGATGAGCTGTAAGCAGAAGATACATATGTTTAACTTCTAGGAAGTTACCCCTTCTTTGTCATTTTCCCCATCCTGCTAGTTGACACAATGGTTGTAACTGCCATTGTTCAACCAAATGTTTTGGAACACATAGAAAAATTCACATGCTAAAGATAGCAAAGTAGCAAGATAGAACAAGCTTGGGTCTATGCCAAGGAACTCTACTTTTAACCCTGGACCCACCTAACTTCAGACTTCTTTTGCATGAGAGAAAAAGAAATTTCTATCTTGTTTATTTTTATTTTATTTCTTAAATAGCCAGACCTTAATTGATATAGAATGCATTGTGCAAAGTGAATTGAATGGCAGCAAAATTGCACATCCCAGTTGGAAAATGATATAAGTAAAAAATGATAGTTACTTGAAGTAGGAAAGTGAGAATTAGCATTCACAGAGGCTAGGATTCATGGGGTGTGGGAGATAACAAAGAATGATGATACTATTGATATTTTAGGTTAGTAATTCTTTGTTGTAGGGGGATATACGGTGCACAGTATGATGTTTTGCAGTATCTCTAACCTCTACCCACTAGATGCCATTACTACTCCCCTCCTAGTCATAACAGTAAAAAATGACTCCAAAGAAAGCCAAATGTACCCTTGGGGATAAAATCACTCCTGGTTGAGAATCACTGATACATGAGAAATTTTAATGTTTGTAAGTGAGACACTTGCATGGCACCCCTCTGACCTTAAGAATTATTTCAGGAAGTGGCACATAACACATAATTCACATCAAGAAAATGTGAAAGGAAATTTCTGAGACTTTGTAAGAAAAAGTTTCTGTGCTTACAAAAGACCCATTAGAAGGGATGACTTTCTGTCTTCTGAATACTGTTTGTGTGCCAAAATGAAGTCTGGACCACCTGCAGCCATCTTGCGCCCAGTTGATTCATGTAGGAGACCAGACCTGGAGCCACAGGGTGGAAGGATGTCTCATCACTGTTCTACCCATGGTATTCCAATTAAGCGAGCCAAAATTTCCTTCATAATTTAATCCAGTTTGACTTGGGTTTTCTTGTACTTATAGCCAGACCTCTAACCTACCCAGTGACTTTGGCAAGATCACTTCCAGTAGCAGCAGAAGCCATACTGTCATAGCTTGAGGATTAAATGGAAAGTGAAGAGTAAGAGTAGCGTGACTATAGTTACAAATAACTTATTGTGTATTTCCAAAAATAAGTAAAAAAGAAGATTTGGAATGTTCCCAACACAAAAAAGTGATAAATATTTGAGGTAATGGATATCTCGGCTACCCTGATTTGATCATTACACTTTGTATGCGTGTATCAAAATGCCATGTGTACCCTGTAAGTATGTGCAACTATTACGTATCTATTTTACAAAAGTTTGGCAGTGAAAGAAGGATACATACAAGGCAGAAGATGGGGGTGGAGTTTGACAGAGGCTTATTTGTTTATTTAAATATGTGGAGGACTTGAGCCTATTTAAATGGTAATGGGATCAGTAAAAAAAAGAAAAGGTTGCAAATAGAGCAAGGATGAGAAAAAATTCAGTACTGCAAAGTCCCTGTGGTGGGGGTGGGGGGGAGGGAAAAAAGAATGAAACTCCAGGATAGGTGGAATGACTCATCGTGGGTCAACGGAAGAACAGTTCTCCCATGCTGACATCATGGATGAAAAAGAAGATGCAGATACATTTGTAGTATAGATGCAAGATGGTAGAAAAGTTATTTTTTTGATCATTTCAATTTTTCTATTGAGTAGCAGGGAAAAGGGGAAGAGGATGTAGATCAAGTGCATGGGGAAATTCTCAGAAATTCTAAGGAACTGTCCAAATATAAGATGCTCTACTTAATTTACATATATTGGAGCTGTTAGCAGATGACTGGCATCACAACTATTGGACAAAATAAGTTCTTATCATTCTCCACTCTGTAGAAGGTGCTCTAGAGACAGGTTAAAATAGAGGTGCTTGAGATGAACATCAACCCAGTGCTTTACATACTGAGAGGTTGCAAAGGTCAAAGGGGGCTCCCAAAACTCAGGGCTGCCTCCTCTTGATGACCTACGTTACCCATTCTAAGCCCTTCTCCCGAGATGGAGTTCAGAGCTGGGGCACCTTACAGCTATTGTTCATCAAACAAATGTGAGAAATGGCTGTTTAAAGTCCATTTTAACATGGCTTTCCTCTCAAACCTCTTGTCTGAACTTTAATAATAGAATGTTTGGAAATCATTAAGTAGTTGCCTTGACTTGTTTAATGCGATGGCCATAGACATTTCATCGAGCTGACATAGGATTTATGTCTCAATAACACAATAATATTTAGTGAGCACCGTGGTTTCAGAATGATATATGTCTGATCTACAATTGGAGAATGATTTACACTTAAGTGAGGGGCAGAGTTATGAGAGACTCTGCTAAGACACCCTGTATCCTGTTGCTTACCTGCTTGCTTTCCACTAGAGGTGGAGGGGAGATGGCAGTATTCACTGCCTGACATATTTCCTTTATAGTTTTTTCATTAGAAAAAAATTAGAAGTCTGAATTTGCCAGCTTTTCTCTGCAAAATGTTTCCAATTACTCTGGTTCCCATTAGTTCTTTCTGTAAATTCCAAATTGGTCTTGGACAGCACCAGGACGAAAGCAGTCACAGGAGCTAGACACCAGACAAGACTCCAGTCTTCCCATCACTAATCTGGCCTTACTGAAGACGACCTTGGCAACCGCCAAGTTTTGCATCTCTACTTGTGGATCATCTCAGTGCCAAGGTCATTGGATGCTTTTCTCAAGCCTGTGTTGATACCCGCAACAAATAAACCAGTGGATCCTCAAGATGCTAGGGAGGTCACAGTCAAAATGGGGTGGCCTCCTGGAAACTAAGAGGCAGAAAAAGCCCCAGGGGTGGCTCAGAGCATGGCTGCGTGCCCGAGACGGCGTCCTGGTTGACTGTTACCTACCTCTGCAACACCGGCTTGTTGCCTCATCTGTTTGTGCCTCTATTACCTCACCTATAAATTGAGACAATAGTACCTAATTCAGGGAGTTGTTCTGAGAAAATGTGACTAAGAATATCCAAAATGCCAATAGTGGGATAATTAGAAAAAAGGAACAAGTAGAGATGGGAAATGAACAATCATCTTGAATACCAAAAAAAGAATTGGACTTATAGTTAGAATTCTGGTTTTAAATTCCAACTCTGTTTTTCATTAGCTGTAGAAATGATAACTGATATGCCATGTAACCATTATGAGAAATACATAAAAAATAATTGTGAAAACACCTAATAATTCACAGATATTGAATGTATGTGCGTTCTCTTCCTTCTTTCCAAGCAAGCAAGAAGGTGGATGAGTTTAAATCTTGATTACCAAAGTGTTAGGTCCTAAGGACAATGTCTGATTTGCAAGGTAAGGCTGCCCATGGACAAATTTGTGGAGCAGCCATAGGTTTCCTCTAACACCTTCCCACTTTTCCTCCTGGATCTTTTTATCCAGTCAGGAGCACCTACTTCCTGACTCCACACAGATTTGTCTTGTCTTTTCTTTTTTTTTAAATAATACTTTAAGTTCTGGGGTACATGTGCAGAATGTGCAGGTTTGTTACATGGATATACATGTGCCATGGTAGTTTGCTGCATCCATCACCCTGTCATCTACATTAGGTATTTCTCCTAATGCTACCCCTCCCGTAACCCCTTCATCCTGCTATCCCTTCCCTATCCCCCCACCCCTCGACAGGCCCAGTGTATGATGTTCCCCTCCCTGTGTCCATGTGTTCTCATTGTTCAACACACACTTATGAGTGATTACATGCAGTGTTTGGTTTTCTGTGCTTGTGTCAGTTTGTTGACAATGATGGTTTCCAGCTTCATCCATGTTCCCGCAAAGGACATGAACTCATCCTTTTTTAATGGCTGCATACTATTCCATGGTGTATATGTGCCACATCTTCCTTGTCCAGTCTATCATCGATGGGCATTTGGGTTGGTTCCAGGTCTTTGCTATTGTAAACAGTGCCATAATGAACATACATGTGCATGCGTCTTTATAATAGAACGATTTATAATCCTTTGGATATATACTCAGTCATGGGATTGCTGGGTCAAATGGAATTTCTATTTCTAGGTCCTTGAGGAATTGTCACATTGTCTTCCACAGTGGTTGAACTAATTTACACTCCCACCAACAATGTAAAAGTGTTCCTATTTCTCCACATTCTCTCCAGCATCTGTTGTCTCCTGATTTTTTAATGATCGCCATTCTAACCGGTGTGAGATGGTATCTCAATGTGATTTTGATTTGCATTCCTCTGATGACCAGGGATGATGCGCTTTTTCTCATACGTTTATTGGCTGCATAAATGTCTTCTTTTGAGAAGTATCTATGCCTTTTCAAAGTGTTGTCATAGGTAAAAAGCAATACTTAGTTATTGACAAATAATGGTAAAAAAAAATTGTAAAAACCAAGGGTACTAGAATTTTAATACAAAAACTCCAAGATACTAAGAAAAACTGTAGAGTCTCACAGGGCACTATAATTATAACGATGACATTTTAAAAGGACTTTTTGGATGCAAGCCCTTTCCAGCCTTTCCATCTTTTCCACAATATAATGTGGTCAGATAGCCTGAGGTTTCTACATTTTCCACATCTTTTTCTTTGTGCCCAAGCCAGTTCTCACCAATCTGCTCTTTCCTTTTTTTTTTTTTTTTCTGTTTGTTTTGTTTTTGAGACAGAGTCTCACTCTGTTGCCTAGGCTGGAGTGCAATGGCATGATCACATTTTAATGCAGACTTGATCTCACCTCAGCTTCCCAAGTAGCTGGGACTACAGGCACACACCACCACATTCAACTAATTTTATGTATTTTGTAGAGACAGGATCTTTTTATGTTGCTTAGGCTCGTCTCAAACTCCAGACCCCAAGCAACTTCCTTACTTGGCCTTCCAAAGTGTTGGAATTACAGGTATGAGCCACTCTGCAGGACCCAACCTGTTCTTTTCTTGTGTGGTCCTAACACCCCTAGTCTTTTTGTAACAGGTTCTGTCCTTCACTGTATTGTCACTAAGCCATTCTAAGGGTTCTCACCCTGGACTAAAAGGATGATGAGTTCATATTGTCATAGTGTTTTTTTCTTCTTTTTCCTCTGCTATACATTCATTACCATGAAAATAAATGCCCAGACCAATTCAAATTTCTCACAATGCAAAGCATCAGGATTCTTGGTGCTTTCTATTGCTAGTTTAAGAAAAATCTGTACAAGCTATTGAACTTGAATTTCATTCATGTATTTGTTTTCTAAGCAATTTCCAAGGAAATAGGAAGTGAAAACACACATGATTTTCAAAAAATGCCTCAAAGTTGCCCAATCATTCTTTCTCAAACTTTGTTTCCTTTGGATCTGAGGAAAAGTAAGTAAATTATAACTGATTTACTTTAAGAAAAATGTTTGAAGGTGAGAAACATAGATTAGTAAATAGATCCAGAGTTGCACTCTTTCTTCAATTTGATTCTGCAAGTAGTTACTTACCACATACCTGAATGTTGCTAGGTGTTGTCCAGGACACAGCTTAGATCTGGCCCCTGCTTCTGAGACAGCACACTCTCTGCATATATGATATTTGAGTTTACCACACTGTATTCCAATTACCTGTCTAGGTTGTCCATCTGTCTCCACTAGTTAGTGAGCTACTCCAAGGCAGGAGCGTGATTTAGTTATCTTTGTGATTCAGATGTCTTCTATCCTCTGTTGACACCTCAAATCAATTTTGATGTAGATTTCAATACTACTTCAGTACTACTTAATAAATACCCCCAGGAAAAGAAAAAAGCACCAAAACCATTCTTGAACAATAGAGATTTTGGTGAAGTTTTTGTAAGATAGATTATGTTGGGGGTTTAAATCATAAACCCCACAACAAC
Organism: Lagothrix lagotricha; assembly: GCA_963574225.1. NCBI lineage: Eukaryota > Metazoa > Chordata > Mammalia > Primates > Atelidae > Lagothrix > Lagothrix lagotricha. Next base: position 82,951 of record CAUYNB010017591.1, read on the forward strand.
CTCTGAGAGTTTTTTATCAGACGTGAGTTTTCTCCAGATTCTCCTTGTCTGCTCAGTCAATGCAGTAGTTACATTAGTTCAGCAGGCAAAGTAAATGAGGCCTGAAATCCAGTCCTTGCCACCGTTTCCAGGCAAACAGCCCAAGTGTGGGCTGTAGCCACCCAGAAGCACCAACTTCTTTTTCCCTGCACATAGGCACCATCCCTTTTGCAAACCGTGTGCCCCTAGGAGCTACTCTTCACCTGAACAAGAACTTTTATGTTCTATTTTCTATAAAGCTCCGATGAATTAGAGACCCTAATTCTTCTCCACCCTCTGAAATTGCATTTGTCCTTTTCATGATGTTCAGTCCCTTTCTTGCCCTCACACCACCCCTCTGCTACCCTGCAGCCAGGCCACAGTGAGATTACCAATTAAGAATGGGTTTTCTTGGTGTGTATTTGATTCTCTAGAGTCCTAACAACACCAGGCACGTAGTAGGCTCTCAGTACATGTATGTTAAACTGAACCTCATTTAGAATAAAGATTTTAAAAGAAGCAGGTATAAAACATTACTAGACCAATGCCAAAAGAAGATTAGAGATAACAAATGCAAAGTATTCTTAAAATAGAAAGTGATATCACTTCTAAGCGTCCTTATATTATGTCACTAGGAAATAATGTGTCTTGGCCAAATTTGCTACAGTATCAACATATTTCTTACTAATGTCTAGTTTTATCATGTGAACAGTTTATCTTTTTAAATAGAAAAATCTGTAAAAAATAATCTCTTCTGAACTGCCAATAAAATTTAATTCAGGGCAATAGAAAACGGAGAAAGTTTGTTCACCATTAGTGAAATGTTTACATTATAAAACATCTTCAGAGAAATACATTTTTGTTACTTCCAATTACTGGGTGACATCTAATTAGGAAAACAAAATTTTGCCAAATGGAGGAACTTTAGTAATCTGTTTTAGTGAGTACATAAAAGTTTGTGATTGAAATATGAATTACTGGATCGCAAATAGATCTTTCCAGAATTAGGAAATGTTCTCTCTCATAAGTTAAATATCTCTCTTTCTTCTATTTTTATTAAAAGTAATAATCATTCAGTAAATTACCTGTAAATAATTTAAGGAGTCATTTTTATAAATACTGAGGTTTCAGAGTTCATTTTACTTTTATTTTTTAAGTGCTGCTGGGTATATAGGATTATTATTCCTCCTGTTACAACCTCCTACCCGTTGTCCCACTTTCCAAAATCCTCACACACATAGACACTATTTTCCCTTCCAAGAAATCCTCAGGGAAGAGAATATAGAAGTACCACTAATAAATGTGGTCAGGGCTCATAAATAAAAGAGTTAAATTTCAGTTACCTGGAAATACCTACATTCTGCCAAGGCTGCAATCATTCTCTCACTTATAAATTCTAAGTTTAATTTAAATCAAATCCCAGCCTTTCTTGGTTCCAACTCTTCCCTTTTGGCAAAGCTTTGTATTCTTGGTTCAAAGAAAGAAGGACTTTCTTTTCTTTAAGGGGCTTAAGTCTTCTTGGACATTGAATGGCTTTTACAAAGTACTATTTTGTTGTTTAAAAGAAGAAAAAACAGCTGGGTTACATTTTCCTTGAAATGCGCACTTAGCTAAAAACTAAACTAACAAAAAATTAAAAGCACTAGAGAAAAACACTTTTTGGTTTTGCCAAGATCCAAACCATTTAGGAGAAAGATGGGATAAAAGAGAAGAAGAAAGAATGGTCTGGAATGTGTTGCCAAACCCATTCCCCCTCCTGTGGCACTGAAGTTCAGTAAGCCCAAAATAAAATGGTGCAAGACACAAAATTGGTTTGAATTGGTTCTGGAAACAGTTATGGGTCTGGTAAACATGAAGGGATTTAATAAATATTTCTCATGTCCGTTCTTTTCTAGCCCAAGAATAGTTGCAGTCATTTTTTTCTTACTAGTTTCTGAATTTTGCCAAACTTTATCAGATAGAAGTTTCGTAAATAGAGGAACTGAATTTATGTAGAAAACTACATTCTAGTTGCTTAAGTTCCTTGAAACATGTTTGTACTACAAATAGTAAATAAATAATAAAAGTGATTCCAGGGTATGAAAAGTTGCTATCTCCTGCCAACTTGATTTCATCACTCAACAGAAAGACAAAAAGTCAACCTTGCACTAAAATTATAGGTAAAATGGGCCCATATGTGGTTATGTTGACTTAAATTCAATTTCACAAATACTACTCAGCACCTACTGTGTTCAAATCACAGAACTATGTGCTGTAAGTGGATTAAAAATATAAGGAAGGAGCTAAAAAATGGATAGAGGAAAGAGAAGGGAAGGGAAAAACTAAAAAACAAAGAATAGAACCAGAAAACAAAAATCTTCTATTTTTCAACATAAAATTGTTTTATCCAATTCAGAAGTTCTTAAGATACAAAACTTTATGAAATTGTCCTTTTTCTAAAGTAGTTTTTAGTTTGGAGTACAGAAATATATATCAAAAACTTGCATTAAAAGTATCATGTAATTATTTAATGATTCCAGAAACAAAATGTTTCAAAATGGCTGAATTTGGAGTGATTAATTGTGCTTTATTTGAATCCCTTTAGAATTTTCAGAACCAAGTTAACCAACAAGAAATATATTTATATGGTTTCATACATTTGTTAGGCAGTATTCTAACAGCCTTATGCCAGTGTTGGCAAAATTGAGAAAATCTAATCTGTATTTGCAGTTTTTCATCTTTTCAGATTTCTTTCTACCCCCAACACAAACCCAATAGATTCAACTGTCTTATGACACTTTCATGCTGCCTGTATTTTTCCACTGAAAGATAATCTGATATGTTAATCAACATTAAGGCGACACTATTTTACATTTTCCTGTCTTTCTACTTTTAAAGAAGATACTTGAGAAAGGGCTTAAATAACCCAGAAAGATTGTTTCCTCTTGGGATTTGTAAGTAGTCCCGTATGGTGGGAGCTATCAGAAGGCCCAGGGTTGCAGTGAACAGATGATGATTTGACAGCAGCAGGGCTAAGAGAGGTGGCTCATCATGGCTAAATATTACTGTGGTCTTCAGTCAATTTTCAGGCACATGGTTAGCACTGGGAACCAACATGACAGAGCAGGAGTCTTGCAGATGAATAGGATCCAGCAAGGAATCCTGGCCCCAGACTATACTCTGATCTTGGAAAGCCAGACTGACTTGCAGACAATATCCAGGGTGGGTGTTTCGCTACCCCAGCCCTAGCCACTGGGTTGGGTTCAGGGGAGGAACCCCACTGACTAGAGAAGAAAAAGGCAGAAGCCGAAGAAAAGACCTGGAAAAACTAGAGAGCTTCTCAGAAGGGGCCCCAGGATGAAAACTCCAGTGTGGACTGGGACAGTGATAAATTTCCTGGTGGGTATAAGGGCTAGGAGGGTGTGAAGAAGAGTCAGGTGCTAGTATAGACTCAGGATCAAAAACAAGAACCTCAGGCTCCCAAAGCTGCACCCTCTCTAGGAAGTAACTGCAGGAAGGAGCTCGGAACCCAGAACAAATGGTGGGAACTCCTTTGACCGACTCTGGAACTGCCTGAGTCAAGTTAGTTCAAGAGTAGAATCTGCAGCCATGGAAAGACACAGAAGGCAAGGCTGGAAAGAGGTGTAAGGAGCTGGCGGAAATGGATCCCTTTACTAGTGGGAGAAATATACCAAGGGTGAAGGAAGGGGCTTCCTTTGGTGGTCAAAGGGTGCTTCTGTTTCGCCTTCTGATTAGATATTTAGCTTCAGGAAAACGCTGATTTTGATGTCTGATATTGTACTTCCTTTCTTCCTTCCAGCAGAAGACCCTGGGAAATGGATTATCTGAGCTTCAACCTTAAAAATTTAATAGAATAGGATTCACATACTTCCTAACAAGGGTATTATAAATATTATAAAGTGGGAGATCTCCAAAAATTCCAGTAGGATAAAAATTTCATTTTTTGCAAAAGCTGATGAAACTTGGTAACAGAGTCATAGGAAATAAGAGTTTACTGGGTAAACTTAGGATAATAAAACATCCATTAGGGGCCATGCCTATCATTCCATTATTACCCTCTTAAAACCTCTTAAAACACTGAGACTGGTCCCTTTGAGACTGGGCTAGACAGGATAATCCCATACATGAAGAAACTGCTAACATGGTGGCAGTGGATGGCTCTACACATAATCTCACCTTGCCTTGTCCAGCTCAGACATTGTCTTGCTAAGGACCCCATTCTACTCTGCCCACCGTCTCTGGCTGATGTCTGCCCCTATCCAGCCCCTGCTTTTGTCTTTCCTTCCTCCGTAGTCCTAAAAATGGCCTGCCTCCCAGCCTCCCTACCACACAGCCCAATACCATCCCAGCCACCACACTGACCTCATCCCAGAGATTCCTTAGGTCCAGCATCTTCCTTTGTTCTATGACGGTACCTTATAGTACTTAGCACTATTTAAAGGTATTCTAAATATTTTAAGTATTGAAAAGATTCTTAAAACCCTTATTACATTTAACTCAATTCTGGTTGCAGTCTTCTTTTTCCTAAGAGTGAATACTAGTAGAATTTCACAAATTATCCTGTCTTTAATATATTGAAAAAGCTTCTGAGATATATCTGGGGTCAGAAGTCCTAGAGTGATGGGGAGCAAGGCAGAAACCAGTGATGCTACCTGTGTTGTGTGGGCAAGTCAATGAGATTAATAAAGCCTCCCATGCTGTATTCTATGGGTTGTTACAAGTATCAGATTGAAATAAGAAAAAAAAATGAACAAAAAAATTTTTTTCAAGCTTTATTAAATTATAGCATAAACCTAAATATCATCTAAAAATGCATTTTTGTAGGACACCTGTTTTACCAGGGACTGGATAAATGAGATATCATTGTGTGTGAGTCTGTTTTATAAACAATTTGGGACTTTTAAGAAAACTCTCTGAGCTTCTCTAGCAAGGCTGAGCCTGGCCACAAGCCACTCCTGCTATAGGCTGGAATACTAAAACCCTCTTGATGGCAAATACTGTTTTATAACCCAAACCTCAGCCAGTCTTCTGCATGACCATTCATCGCTGTTGCTACTGCTGGTTAGCTTACAGGTTTTCAAAAAGGAACTGTTTCCTATTTTTCATACCAAGACATTTGGGAACCACTCCTCCCTGCCTCTCCTCTGAGTCTTCACCTCCTCTGCCTACCCTGTGCAGCCCCCATCAACAGGAATGTGTCACTGTAAGCACCCAATAAAGAAAGCAACATGTGTCCTTCAAAAACAGGTTTATCAACGTTAAACAGTACAATCAGAGCAGAAAAACTTCCTTTTCAAGTGTAAAGCAAACGTGTGCCTATTTTTCAAAGAATTGGATGGGGCTGTGGTTCTTCCAGGACCAATGTCCTCAAAATATTATATTTTGTGCTTTGATAGGTTGGTGCTTGTCTCCAGTAGAAACTGCTGATAGCCACGGGATCCTCCTCCTGCCTCCTCACATGTTCGTAAGTAAGAAGTTGCCAAAATCAAACTGTTTTTTGGTTTTACTCATGGGCCCCCAAACATATACTCCAACTTTTCCCACATCCCAAGTTAAGATGATCAATGCAGGGTTTACAAAGAAGGTAGCTAATTACAGGCTTTGAAGCTTTGGCCTGGCATCTACTTGAGAGCACAAAATATTTGAAGTTAATGTGCCCAGGGAGTGTAAAATTTTAAAATATTTTTGAAAAGAGCTATTAATATGCTGTGCATTTCATTCCCATCCCCCTTTCAACCGTCATCTTAAGGACAGGAGCACTTTGGAGAGTTTGATATGTGGCCATTGGAGCCCAGGATATTTAGTAGACTGGTATTCGGCTTATACTCAAGAGATCTATAAGGCAAAAGACTGAGATGGACTAGCTGTTCAGCTAGAAGAGCAAAGACAATGTTGTTGTGGACAACCCACCCTTCCAGAGAGAGAGAGAGATGCCATTTCATAAGAGTCCAGTTAAGCAAAACCATTGTTTCCTCCTTTAGAGGTACTAGCTGGAAGAAGGGAATGTGAATGGATTGATTACCAATCCTGCTGCAGGTGCTTAAAGAAAATGGAATTAGAGTGTGGGAACCAGGCTGAACTGTGACTGACAGTGGATGACCGCCACTGCCATGGGATCCACAGGGTGCACAAAGGTGCCTTTCGTTGGGCTGCTATACTTAATCATTCTAGGGTGACATATTGCTTTGAGAGTTTAATGAAAGCTTCAAGTTTTCTTCTTGCACAACATTTTAAAGAAGAGTTTAGAGTTTTCCAGACCTCTTGAGGGCTCTCCTTGGACCGCTGTTCTCTCTCTCAGGCTACCCCTCCCACCAGATGAAGAACTCCTGCTTTAACCCAGCTTGTCCTGTGTAACCAGCAAGTTATAACTGCAGGTTTCTGGCCTTCTCTGTGCTTTTCACAGGCTCCTGTGAACCAGTGGTCCTGGAAACCCCGTCTCATGTTCTTGCTTTCCAACCCAGGCCCCTTCTTCCTGGTGTCTAACCTGAAATCTTATTTCTTCACATTTATGTTGTCTCCCCTTTAGATTTGATCTTCTGCTTTGTTCTCTGCTTGACCGTAATTCTTACAGTTCCCTGGTTAAACTCTAGTAATCCATAATGTCCAATCTAGACTCTGGGAAATCCTTACTTCCCATCCAACATCCAAGCGTCCTTGTCCAGAGAGCACTGCTTTGAAAACTTTTTTTTCATTTTGCTTAGTTGAAAGATTGGATCCACATTAACATTTTTTAAAACGCCTGTGGGAGAAGTAATGATTAACCTGTTGTCTTTCATTTGGATTTCCGTGTTAATAAGTTTTAGGTCTTTGCTTCAGGGAAGATTTTGTTGTGGAGAGTTTGAGAATTAAATTGAATGAAAAGAAGAAACTGCTACCAAAGGAAAGGGGGCTTTGAAAGCTGGAGTGTAAAACTATTATTTTTTCCTATCCCTCGTTCTGCTTCGGTCCTGCACTAAGCTGAAGTGTTGAAAACTTAGTACAGAAAAAGTTTTTCTTACAGAAAACATTTGAGTTCTTGCTGAGAATGCCTTGAGATGGTGTGGCATGTTGCCAGGCCTTTGGCATTGACTGCCACTAACTAAAAACTGTGTGTTTATAGTGTTGATGTGTGTCTGATGAGGGAGAGACCAGCCCGCTAGGCTCAACCCCTGAGCCTGGCCTCTCTTAAGACCATGCAAGGAACATAGTACACTCCCAAAGGCTACAGCTCTCAGTGGTTCAGTAATTGACTTAGGTCAGCATGCCAGTCAAACCAGACAGCCTGACTTTTTCTTCCCCAAAAGAAACTTGAATTTATAAAATGTATTCATATCTCATCGTTTAGGGATTTGTGCCTACAAGCCCACTATCATTAAAGAGTTACATGCATACATTCTCCTTTCCATTGTAGGGATTACAAACCCCTAACGACAGTAAATTATTCTCTTCTGCGCTGTACACTACGATTACCCTGTGGAATTTTTTAGACTGTTTTGTAAGGCACTACAGCACTAATGAAGTGTTATTTATACTACACATTGGTTTTCTGTTTTGTTTTTCTTGAAGTTTCTCCTTGTTCCATCTTTTTTGATTTATCATGCATTTAGCAGACTTAAGTATGAAAGCCATTTTTCTGTCATTCTTCAAACTTTAAATGAACAAGACTTTTTATGAAGTGTAATTTTCAATAACAATGAAATATTAGAAGTCCCTCTTGGAGTTCCTTGTTCCCTTCATCCATGTGTGTGTATGTGTGTGTGTGTGCGTTTTCTGTTCTGGTTTCCCACCAATGCTGCCTGTGACTGCCTTAGCCCCTGATATATGGAAGCAAGGACCCAGTAGAAGGTCACAGAAGTTTCCTCTTACTCAGTCAGAGAATACCAAGAAGGAAAAATACAGACAAATGCACAACAGGCTGTGTAAACAACTAATGAATGAATGACTTAGCTTAATTCGGGGTGTTGAGAAGGTTGGAGGTGCAAAGAGGCATTAGACAAGTTTTCCAAAAGATGGCAGCTTTCCTTTGATATTGGTCTGTTTTATACTTGCAAGACTTAAAAGAGCTTCTAGGAAATGGGTACAATAAAAGTACCATGTGACGAGCACATTGTGAAATATGTAAATGAGGCTAACATTAATTCATGGAAGTGCTCAATACATTTTCCTCTCTCTTCTTCCCTCTTGTCTGTACTCCTCTCTTCTCCTAACCTCCATTTCCACCAGCCATATTAAAACTAAATTAATTCCTAGAACAAGAATTGGGTTGTAGTACTTGTGGAAGACATTTTTTTTTGCCTTACCAACAGCCATCACCACCTCTCTCCCCGTGTACCTTCTTTTTTGCTGGCTAAGGGAAATAGACGTCTTTTACAGTTTCAGAGAGTGAATCATGATTGGTGTAAGTCAATCATATTAAGTCCATAATCTTGGAAGATGACTGGATTTAGCCATAGATGTGTGGCTTAATACTAGCCAATGGCACATGCAAATAAATCTACTTGGGAGGAAAGATTTTCTCAGAAATTAAAAAAAAAAGAGATTTATGAAGAACACTCTCCCTCCTCTTAAACAAACGTGGTCTTGGCTTCCTAGGATGCCCGAAACCGCTAGCGCTATGCTCTTGAACATGAGACATCACCAACACCATGGCAGAGTAGAAAGGTGGAAATCCATCACTGTGCTGCTAAACAGTCCTCCTTCCAGATTCCCTGCCGTGTTGAACAACATTTACTTTAGAATTTAAGGGATTTTTTGTCAGTATGCTGTTATCTGCAACAGATATCAGCTAACTGCCAAAGGGTTCCATAGAGCCAAGTTGAAGTCCCAGCTCTGTTTATATATGAGGTTGGGCAGGTTATCTAGACCCACATGCCTCCGTTTCCTCATCCACACAATGAAGACTAATTTTACCCACTCCTTAGATTACTGTGAGGATTCAATTAAATCCTCAGTAAATGCTAGTTAAAAATATTTTATTATTACTTTTTGAGACAAGATCTGTCTCTTGTTGCCCAGGCTGGAGTGTGGTAGTACAAATATGGCTCACTGCAGCCTTGATCTCCTCGACTCTAGCAATCCTCCTGCTTCAGCCTCCTGAATAGCTGAGATGACAGGTACACACCTTCATGCCCGGCTAATTTTTTAAAATTTCTTTTGTGAGATGAGGTCTCATCATGTTGCCCAGGCTGGTCTTAAACTTCTGGGCACAAGCAATCCTGCTGCCTCAGTCTCCCAAAGTGCTGGGATTAAAAGTGTGAGCCACTGCACCCCACCTAAAATTATTTTAAAACTTTCCCCAATTCACATGTAGAAAACTCTGATTCTACCTTAGTCTAATTACAGACAGCTCACTAAGGATTATTTGGATGAAAATTTTACTGATCTTTATTATTAAATTTTGCTACTCTGGCCAAGGTTGTTATCTTTTCTCTTCCTTCTTCCTTCTTTGTGTTGAAGCTATGAGCCCCAGTAGAAGATGGTCACCCCATTTTATACATTCACGCATCAAAGGAAATATGAAAGGTCTTGATGCTCACGTGACTCAGTCAGGAATTTGTGGTTTTGCTTGAAAATGTGAAGACTGAACAGCCTTTAAAAGTTTTTTTGGTGTGGGGAAGAAATTGGAACTTTTAATTTCCTTTTAGAATAACGCTTTCTGGCACCGTGCCCTAAAGTCTTTCCTTTGCCCCTCCTCTAGCTTTTCCTATAACCAGCCCTGATATTTCTATTATGATCTCTGAATCGGAATCTCCAACGTTATTAGATATTAATATTCTGTTTTTCTCTTATTCTCAAGTATTATATAAAACTGGTCTGGTTTTCACAACCTCTCTTAGGATCCTTTCCTAGATTTTTAATATCTGTATTTGTTTTTCTGTCTTAGTCACTTTGATGACATTTGAACTTCTCCTAATGTTGTCATAGTAACTAGAATCCTAGTCTGCTCCTCGTCTTTATGCTTGTTCTGTGTCATCCCAATTTCCCATAAATCTACATAGATATATCCAATACTTTCAACCTGTATCTTTCCTTTCTGCTCTTAAGCTGGCTCAGAATTTGGGCACAGCCAGGCAGAACAGATAAAGCCAGCCTCCCTATTTTCTAGGTTTAAAAAGTACTATATTTATTGCTTTGGATCTCAAGGAAAATTAGCAGAGTTTAAAAATGAAAGAAAACAAAAGCCTTAAAGGACCAGACGCAAGTGGCTCATGCCTGTAATCTCAGCACTTTGGGAGGCTGAGACAAGAGGATCACTTGAGCCCAGGAGTTCAAGACCAGCATGGGCCACCTAGTGAGACCTCATCTTTACCAAAAATTTTTTAAAAAATAGCTGGACATGGTGGTGTGTGCCTGTGGTCCCAGCTACTCAGGAGGCTGAGCGGGAAGGTGGCTTCAGCTTTTGAGGTCAAGACTGCAGTGAGCCAGTTGCATCCCTGCACTCCAGCCTGGTTACAGAGTAAGACCTTGTCTCCAACAAAACAAAACAGAAACCCATAAAGAATAATCACCAGTGCATATTTGTCAACTTTCTCTTGGCGGCCTAGCTGCAGAACCTTCTTCCTTTGATGGAGAATCTGGCACTATAGGCTTGTGGTGGAAGGGCCCCCAGAGGTCAGCTATCTGGTGTCCCTGGTACCTAGCCTCCAAAGAAACAACATGCCTGCAACATAAAATTACAGCATCACCACAAAGAAGCAGGGACTGCTTAGCATCTGCTTTAGTGACTGTGATGGCAGAATTCAGTGTCCCAGACCCTGACTAGGGACTGTGGTGGCTTACTAACCTGGCTGAGCTACTGAAGACTCAGCTTAACTTCTCAGACCTTGCCCTCTAGCCACCACATCAATCTCAGAGCCGCCAGGTGCCCCATCCAATCACTTCCTTTTGGCTTTAGTTAGGCAAACTCCAATTCTGTTACTTGCAATCAAAAAACAAAACAAAACACCCGAATAACACAATTTACTTCTCTTGAAGTAAATAGTGTAACATAATGAAACAGGAGAAGTAAACTTAGCACTCTTAAGAGAGTAAACTGTGTTACTTTCTTAACTTCTGTTTTGACAGTGAGAAGAACATGAGATTAAATTCTCTTATTTAATTACTGGCAAACTTAGGCAATAAGTTAACATCTCTGAGTCTCAGTCTGCACATCTAAAAATAAGGGAAAAATAATATCAAACTCACAGTGTTATTGAAGGAATTAAACGAGATTTTACGTCTAAGCCCTTAGTTGTTTTTAAATTAAAACTTGACTCTGCTTTCCAAACATTTACAATTTAGTTGGGAAACTATGGTGTGCACACTTATTAGTAATAGGTAACATTTATAATATGCTTAATAATAGCTCATGCACTGCTATAAATAAATATACTGTTATATTTATTAGTTCACTTAACCTTTGCTGCAGTCTAGTGAAGCAGGTATTATTAATCATGTTTTATGATGAAGAAACCGAAACTTTTAGAGAAGACACTAAGTAGTGAAAGATCACACTGCTGGAATTCAAACCCAGGCAGTCTTACCCCAGAGTCTGTGATCCTAAACATGTGATCCTCATTCATGTGAATAGGAATTCCACACTTTGACGATGGTATAGAAAGGCCAAAAAAGAGATGCAGGCAACATATTTGGCTGAATTCAGAGGACAGAAGAACACTGTGTTTCAGAGAAGGAAAATCTCTGTAGTAGAATGAGGCACATTTTTAAGATGGCAGGTTACATGGGTACTAAAATACCAGACTATCTGACATAATGTTGTCATAAGATTTTTCTTCTGTCAATTCCCTCCCACCTTCCATGGGAATAAATATCTACCTCTCATTTGTTCTGAAAATTCAGCCAAACATTATCCCCTCCAGGAAGCTTCTCTGACTTTCGTTGACTGGGTCAGGCACCTCTTTAATGTGCATCCATAACTTATATATCCTATATATAGGTCTTGTAAATATTGGCTCATTTGTCTATTTACGATCACTGGTTTGTGGACCCTGTGGATGCAGAGGCAATGTGTGTCTTACTTACTGGTCTACTCACAACATCTAACATAGTACCTGGCATGTAGTGAGTGCTCAATCAGCGTTTATTAAATGAATGGGAATGAGGGCCCCAGCAGAGAAAACCACGGAGACAAATCTGGCTGCAGATAGAATATTTGGAGTGAAAACATTTGCAACATTACCAGTGTCGAAATATCCTGACCCCTTTCAGAACTTGATTACAAAAATATCAATGATCAAAGATTATCAAGATAACTAAACTAGAAGACAGGTAAGAGAAAACTTCTTGGGGGTTGTATAAAAAACATATGAAAATGAAATTATATGAGTACATTCAATGTAAAAATAGAAAAATACCCCAGTGTGATAATAGCTAGTCATTTGAATGGATAGTAGCCATTACACACTCAGTGCAAGGCTGTGTGTGTGTGTGTGTGTGTGTGTGCATGCGCATGTACATGTGTGCTTGTGTGTACATATATCTGTCAATAAACGTTTGTGATTAATCATTTTTCAGACAATCAGAATTCCATGTGCACTGGTATTTTGTGCTATTATCCTCCCGAAAGTCTCACACACATAGAAATAATATTGGCTTTTTTTTTTTTGACATAACATTTTGATTACTCTGGCTCCAGCAAGTCTGGGGTTTGTTCTCTATCTGCATGCTTTTTGAGGAAAAACTTTCTGGTCATGACAGACCGATATATGCACCTGAAACATTTTTAAAATAATCTAAGTGTTAGAATATGTGCCAAAAATAAGGGTCTAGAGGAAGAGTTATAGGAATTGAGACATGACAGGGCATAGGGAGCTAGAATTATTAGTTGAGTTTCACGGGTAGGAGAATAGGGATCATGACTGCCCTTGGGGAGCGATTTCAGTGAGATGCAGAACAATTTGTTGAATGTCATAGAGTAGGTAGAGGAAGTGGGTGAGGGTCACTGTTGAAAAGGATTGCAAATGGCAACAGATGCAAGAACAGAGACAGCATTTTGTTTCATAGAGAGCCTGGGAGGGTGCTGTTCCTAAGAATTTTTTAGATTAGCATAAAGTAAAACTGACTTTTTTTCATGTACAGAACTATGAATTGGTACATATATAGATTCATGTCACCACCATCACAGTCAGGAAACAGAATCATTCTGTCGTTCCAGATGATTCCTTGTGATACCCCTTGGTAGTCACCTTCTTTTTCCTTTCCTACCTCCTAAAAACCATTGATCTGTTTATCACTATAGTTTTGTCTTTTCTAGACCATCATAATCATACCCCCTTTCAATTAATGTAAGGCCTTCGAAATTTATCCAATGAATGTATCAGTAGTCTATTGCTGAGTAGTATAGCATTGCCCGGATACACCTCAGTTTGTTTATTCATTCTGCTGTTAAAGGACAACTGAGTTATTTTCAGCTCTTTGGCGATTATGAATAGGGCTGCCACAAACATTTATGTATCGGTTTTTATGTGAACATATGTTTTCATTTCTCTAAAGTAAATTCCTAGGAGTGGAATTGCTAGATCATATGGTAAGTATATATTTAACTTTATAATAACTGCTAAACTGTTTTGCAGAGTGGATTTACCATTTCGTATTCCCAGTAGCAATGTATGAGTTTCAGTTGCTCTGCATCCTTGCCTATAGATAGAGTTATCTCATTGTAATTTTAATTTGTATTTATCAAATGTCTAAGGATATTAAACATTTTTAATATGTTTCTTTGCTATCAATATATCCCCTTTGGTGAAGCATCTATTCCAACCTTTTGCCCATTTTTAAATTGGGTTGTGTTCTGGTGATTGAGTTTTGAGCATTCTTTATATATTTTGGATTCAATTCCTTTGTCAAACATTTAATCTTCATATATTTTTTCTAGTCTATAGTTTGTATTTACATTGTCTTAACAAATCTTTTGCAGAACAAATGTTTTAAGGTCAGATGAAGTCCAGTTTATCAATTTTTTTGTATTTAATGGATCATGCATTTGGCATAATGTCTAAGAACACTTTGTCTAATCCCAGGTTACAAAGATTTTTTTCTATGTTTTCTTCTGAAAACTCTATCTTCTGAAAACTACATCTTCCATTTAGATCTACGATCCAATTCAGGTTCATTTTTTTAACGGGGTGAAGTTGAAGTTTATTTTTTGCATATTAATGAAAATTTTACTCTTTATTAAAAAGACTCTTCTTTCCTTTATTGAATTATCATTGCACCTTTGTCAAAGATCAATTGGCCAGACTTGGGTGGATCCCTTTCAGTACTCCCTATTCTGTTTCACTAATCTATGAGTCTAACACCCTGAAATAGGCCTGTAGCCATATATGAAGTCTTAAACTGGGCCTAGTGTTATCCTCCAACTTTATAGCTCTTGTTTCAAAATTATGTTAGCTATTCTAATAAATCTGTCCATTTCTACAAGAAAAATTCTCTTAAGAATTTTACTGGAATTGCACTAAATCTCTTGATCAATGTGTGGCAAATTAAATGCTGTTTGTTGACATTAATTACTGTACTTTATAACTGATCTATACCTCAAAACATTGTTTCCAGTACAGAATTTTGTCACCTGCTTGATTCTGGGATGGATTGTGCTGGCTTACTATTATGGCTGGTTCTTGAGAATGCAAATATCCAAGCAATTACTCACAGGAGATTGTCAATACATTGCTAAAAGTTACAGGAAGACACATACCAATCTCATCTCTTTATGCTGTTAGAAACATCTGAGAAAAGTCTTAGATTAGGTTTAACTCTCTAGATGGAACTACTGACTTTCCATACAAGACTGAATAACCTAAACTTTGAGAGACAGCACAAGGTCAGGCTATTGTAATATCACATTTTTTGTTTAAGAATTAGATTTTCACATTCAGGAGTAGGACATCTCTTGTCAATCAATTGGGGAAGAACATTTTCTTGTACAGTAGATGTACATTAGGGTGGCTATTCTTAGACTAAGAGAAAGGAACAAATTTCTTCTGCTCTGAAAAATTGTTTGAAACTTGTGAGGTCTTCTTTAAATATCATAGAAAGGCACTGTTTAACAGGTACCCCCCAAAATATTTACTTATCTAGGGAATGTACTTTATTTGATTCACTATTTACTGTGAGCTCAAAGTTCCAGATTTAAATGAAGTTACATGTTAATTGATAGATTTTTATTTCGTAGATACGGCGCCAATTTTCTCTGATAGAAAAAATAATCCCAAAAGTCATAGTTTATTCTTCTGGAGGATATTACCAGCTTTGTATCTAATCAAGAAATTTTCTAATATTCCTTCATTAAGTTGCCTATGAATTCTGAGCTTCTCAAACGCTCTTTGAATGTACTAAGTTATTAGTTTGCTAAGGCTATCACATTAACATACCATAAACTGGGTGGCTTAAACAACTAAAATTTATTTCTCATAGTTTGGGAGGCTAGAAGTCCAAGGTCAAGGTGTTGGCAGGGTTGGCTTCTCCTGACACCTATCTCCCTGACTTGCAGAAGGCTGCCTTCTTGCTGTGTCCATACGTTGTCTTTCCTCAGTATGTACACATCCATGGCGTCTCTGTATGCCTACATTTCTTCTTCTTTTAAGGATACCAGTTATACTGATTAGGGCTCACCCTAAAGACCTCATTTTAATTTAATTACCTCTTTAATGTTCTTATCTCCAAATATAGCTACATTCTGAGATATTACTGGGAGTAATGGCTTCAATATTGGGGGATCACAATTCAGTCCATAGTACCATGCCATCATCCTATTCTCTTATAAGTAATAAACTGAATACAGTCTTAGACACATACTTATTTGTATTAAAGAGATATTTTTAATTATTTTGGAAAGTGTATTTTAACACTCTTCAGTATAGTTCTGATGTGATATTTGATCTTGTTTCTGAGACACAAGAATGCCTGAGCATTTCCAGTGTTGCAGTAGGGGACCAAGAGTGGGAAAAAACTAAGACCAACACTTTACAGAATAATTTTTCTAATATATTATCTTTCACCCCATCTCCATAGATCTTGCCAGTGTATGCTGATCAGTAATAACCATGATTACACTGACTTTTGTGTTTTGTTACTGACGGCTCTCACAGAGCCTCTGAGTCATCTAAAATATCTCTTAGATGTTTTCTTATTGGACCCAGAGAATGTCACAAATTTGCTTGCGAGCAAATCCTTTGCTGCCAGGTGCAGCCCAGCGGGGCATCTTCTGTGCACAGTCACATCCAGTATGCACTGTTGGTAATGTGGGACATTCGGGTCTCACCCAGACCAGTTACTCTTCTGAAAAGTATTCTTCTGATGCCACTGGTACTTCCTAGACCTTTGTCTCCAGTTCTCAAAGCCCTGAGTTTCTAAATCTGTAAAGTGGCCTGTTGCTAAGGGAGATTCTTTTTTTGTGCTTCCCTCTGTCAAAGGAAACCCAAAGCAGCTTTGTCTTGTGCCACAAAGTTCTACAAATACTTTAATGAATAGCTCTTTCAGTCTTTATGTTCTACTTAGGATTTGATCTTAATTTCAGTGGTAACTAAGTTGGAAGACAATTTCTATGATGAACACCAAATTCTATTTTTAATTTTTACTCCCATCCAAAAATTAAGTTTTTATTATTTGGTCAAATTTATTACCATTGCATCTTTCTTTTCTAAGCCTGAATTTTCTTGCTGAAGACTTCTCATTCCCCTGCAAAAAGGCATATTCCCTTGCAAAAAGACATCATTTCTCCAGACATGCCAGAAGATTCCAAAGCACCTGTGCAAATAGGTTTCTGGTAGAACCCTCCCATCAGCTTGCCAATCATTTTGGACTTACACTTGGATTTAAGCTAAGATATTCTCTGACCCAATACAAATTTATATAACATAGTGCCTGAAGGAAAATATTAATACTATCAAATCTATAGGCAAGAAGACGAAGGCTGAAACCCATTAAGCACCTTACCCAAGGGATTCCTAGACCTAGGATTTAAATCCAGATCATGTGACTTCAAATGCCATTTTTCTTTTCAACAAACCATAAACAAAAGCCTAGAATTCATCCGAGGAGATCACCTGCCAACTTGTCTATCAATTCTAGTGGAACCAGGCAATCATTCAAGTTCTGCAGCTGACTATGGTAAAAGCAGAGCAGGATCTGAATGCAAGTCTGCTTCACCACAACATCAATAAAAATGACACAGCAAGGAAATTAAGGCCAGAGGTATTGTAGCCACAAAGAACCCTTCCGCCACTTGCACATGTTTCTTAAACTCTTTAAGCCTGACTTTCCCATGTCCAAAATGGAGGTAATAAGAACTACCCCAGAGTCATCTTAATTGTATAAGAATACTATACTAATACTGTATAGAATACTATACTTACATTGTATAGTTTTTACTCTTGGCCCTGAAGAGTAATAGTTTCTCACTAAATGACAATTGTTGTTATGGGTTAATAAATAATAAATTGTTAATTTATTATTGTATTTTAAACATAGTAGATACTATATTAAGTAATATTTTAGTATAGTTGGTAAATTGCATTCAATATATCTTCTTTTGATGAACAAAAACATTTAATGGGTAATAAGTTTCCACAGTTTAAGTGGTCTCCAACATTTGCAGTTAGACCAATTATGAAAACAACACTCAGGATAGCACCAAATTGGCAGGGCTTAGGAAATGAGATGTAAAGACAAGAGGTTCCTCAAAGAAATAAATTAAAAGCTTGGTAGGATTTATGCTATTCAGAGTATACTGAAAATGGAAGATGATTGAATTTCAGCCATCTTTGCTCCAAAGAAATATGTAAAGCAAAACATTAATTTGAGATACATTTTCATTTCAAGAAACTTAAAACTGTTCATAATTAGCATTCTTACTCTGTTTGTTGCTGGGAAGTAAAATAAAACCATCAGTCTTGTTCTCTGTAATTAGTTGCTTATTATTCTCTTTTGTTAAAAGCTATAAGTGAAAGTTTTCCCGAAAACAGACTTTCTTTTTCTTTTCTATTTTTGGAAAGAAAACAACAGATAAAGAAACAAAATACCGTTTCTTAATATCATATTTAGAAACTATAATCATTATAGAGAGATAATGTTGAAAAACTAACTTGAAAAGAATGCATCAGATGCTTATTCCACATTGAGCAATATGGTAAATTTATATAAATATAATGTAGAATATTAATTGTCTAGTTAAGACAGGGCTGTAACACATAAAACAATAATAAGCAAAGCATCTGATGATGGCATCAGATCTACCTGAAGCTGACTTGAAGAGACAGAACAATTCCTTGAGTAAGATAAAACACACCCATGATATTATGTGTCTAAAGATGTAAATTGAAAGGAAAAGTCTGTTAAAATTATAGAAAGAAGTCTGAGAGGGAACAGTTGGTTGTATTGGTTTACAAACCAGGCAACAGTGTTAAACTGATGACAGATACATTTCTAACAACAACATTTTATCATATACATTTCTGTATTCTCAGAATAAGTGTTATGTTTGGTTCTGTGTTGATGTTTGTTCCAGACACTTTAGAAGGCTCAAGCATCCTCTAGATAGAAAGATAGATAGATAGGCTAGTTTAGATACACAGATAGATAACAGATAAGCCCAAAGCACTAATAGAGCTCACATGAATAAAGAATATACCAGATAGTGATGAATGCTATGAAGGGTCATTGTTATACAGAAAAACTGAGGGGAAGAAGATTTTCACTGAAGCCTTCTCTGAGCAGTTGATAGATATTTCAGCTAAGACCTGAATGGCAGAAGAAGCTAGTTAGGAAAGGATGTGGACAAGCATCACAACCAGAGGGAACAGCTAATGCAAAGGCCCTAACAGGAAACAATTTTAGTGTGGTGTGGAACAGAAAGAAGGGCAGTGTGTATTGAATGCAGTGAGCAAGAAATACGTTGGAATGGAGTTGGAGATTTAGAAGGGGGCTATATCATTTGATGCTTCTACACTGAAGTAAACATTATTCTAAATGTGATGGGACGGCATTGGACATTGGGCAATTTCCAGATATCACTAATGTTTTAAAAAGATTACTCTGGCTGACGCGTGTGGAATAAATTACAGCTGGATAAAAGAAAGGTAATTTCAGTAGGCAAAGAGAAAGTTGATGGTAACTTGAACAAGAATGATGATTTGTTAGACAATACAGTAATTGACACTTACTGGCACCCAGATATATAAAGTAAAGGGGAGAAAGGATTGAAGATAATAAAAGAATGTAGAACCAGAGTGTCAGACACCTGATTCTATAACTGAGTGAAGGTTAGAGTCATGAAACTTAGAAGAAGTGAGTACCATCAGGGATGAAGGTAACTTCTGCTTGGGATGTATTAAGGCAGAAGTAATGATGAAATATATAGTCTTATGAGTCTGTGAATGATTTAAGACTGAAACTAATGAAAACTAAGAAAAATCTGGAAATAACTATTTATAAATTATTGTAACGAATATGATGGCAAAATCAGATGAGTGAAAGAGTATCTAGGGGCAAGAGGAGAAAACGAGATCACCTTGAGAACCACTTCATAGAGAATGTTGATTTTCACTTAAACCTACAGTCCAAGTTCTCTAATAGGTGAGGGTTGCAGCTGTATAAGCGAGAGATGCCAAAACAAGTGACCTTGAAAACCGCCAACACATGGTGTCATTTGTTGCCTTGTCACTCCTTTACCATAGTCTGAGACACAGGATCACATCACTTCCCAATTTACATCAAATGTCATGTGTCCAGTCCCCATCCTCAACCCATGAAATGTTGATCTCTTTAATTTTTACTTTGTTTGTCTTTATATACTCTGAATTTCTAGCCTGGGCACTTCCATAGATCAGCAAAAACTAAATGTTTATTGTCTTAAATAGACATAGTCTATTTAAAACTTGTTTACTCATCTCTATATTACTAGTGTATTTCTTACCTTACATTACACCATAAAACTGCATGTCTCCTATTCCTCAGCTTCCCCAAAGCACTTGCCACTCTTTGTATAGGCACTTCTCACTCTGGGTACTGGCTGTCTTTAAAGTGATTTGCATGGCCGAAGTGAAGCCACATGAGATTGTTATAGAAATCTTGAGTAGTTGGGCCTAGGCAATACAAAGAAGGGATTAAAGGTCTGTCCTCCTAAAGATTCCAGGAAAAGGTAAGAAAACTATCATTCTAGGCCAGACAATACTGGTCACCCAAGGTTATTACATACAAGAAGTCAAGAAAACAACCAAGATGCTACAAACATAGGAGTGAATTCAAAATCTGAGTGACTCTAAGGGCTTGATCTTAGACCCTTTGGGACTACCACTAGAAACAAATCCAAGGAATACTCAGAAATCTGTCCACTGTTACTTAGAAGTGCCATCTGACAAACAAATGTAAACGTAAGGTACTAACAAGAGACCCCCATCATTCCCATGAAATTCAGAGATCCAGGTACTGAATGAAAGTGACCATAAGCACTTTGGGAGGCCAAGGCGGGTGGATCACAAAGTCAAGAGATCGAGACCATCCTGGCCAACATGTTGAAACTCCTCCTCTACTAAAAATACAAAAAAATTAGCTGGGTGTGGTTGCGCACGCCTGTAGTCCCAGCTACTTGGGAGGCTGAGGCAGGAGAATTGCATGAACCTGGGAGGCGGAGGTTGCAGTGAGCCGAGTTTGCGCCATTGCACTCCAGCCTGGTGCCTGGTGATGGAGTGAGACTCTGTCTCAAAAAAAAAAAAAGAAAGTGACCATAAAAATATTGCCCCAAAGCACAAGCAACCAAAAGCCTTATGCTATCCTTCCATTATGCCTTTCTTCTACTCACCTACATTCATTCCTGACTCATGCCTCCCTTGGGGACCTTTCCATGATGAGGCAGAGAAGAGACTATGCTTCCCTTTTTACTGATGTGACCTCAGCCAGAGGGGTTGTTGTGTAGTTACTTTACTTCCTGTAAACATCATAATGCCAAGGGATTCATACAAAAATCAGCCCAACTGTGAACTAAGGTTTCGTAGTCAGATAACTGCCAACAGATGGTGCCTTGGACACTACAATCCTATCCTATTTTAAAACGTGCTTCACTTAGCTGGTATTTGGCTTAACTTTTCTTATTTCTCCATTTCAGGAGCAGTTTGTTCCCAAATAAAACAAATGACACTGTCAGAAAGTTTATCTTAATTATTAACTTGAATTTATTACTCAAAAAGCACTAAATCTTTCTCCTTCACAGACACTGGAAAGTTTAAAAATATTCATGCATTATCACCCACATCACTCCGAATTATGATTCAATTAGGGAGACTCCAATCTTTCATTATTTTTTTCAACCCAACTGTCAATCCTCAAAATCACTCCTTTCTTCTACACATTCTTTATAAGTCACCAGCATCACTGTTGTATTGAGGACACCAACCCCAACATGGAAGTTTCTCATTCCTTCCCTAAAACTCAACAATGGCCTTATTAATACCTCAAATGTTGACTTACTTGCCATCTAATGTAATCTATGGATGGTTTTCATAAACGAAGTTTCTTGCTGGATATCAAGATAAAAGGAAGTATGCTATCCTGTGTTGTTTTAGGGAATAAACTTCTGATAAAACCATCTACCTTTATTTTTAATTGTGTTGTGTTTATTTCTTCAGAGAGTTCACACCTGTTTGTATCTATACTTTGAAATATTCCTAAAGCTCTTCCCTGAGCAACCCAACTGATGCACTTGGGTTTGGATTGTTAACTCTATTTCAGGCTGTGACACAGCCAAGTAGAACTTTATCGTTAAGTCAGAGTAAGCCATGCTGATTGGGACAGACACGTGACAGTTTAATCGGTTCCCCAGGATTCTTAAAATTCTATAAACTGTGACTATTCCCATTTAAAACTCATCTCTTACTGCTCAGAATTGATTTAATTGATTGGCAACACTCCCCACTGTGACATTATCCCTTAGTTTTGCTTTGCTTGGCAGAAGCACTCACACTGCTTGACACCATATAATCACCAATTTAAGAATTAGTCAGAGATGGCACAGAAGGATTAGAATTCTGTAGCAGAACAGTACAGTCATTAACTTAGCTCTGTAGTTTGTTTTTCTTAGAATTCATCTGGTTCCAAATATTTTGACCAAAACTTAAAAACAAACAAAATTCTCTGTAGCTTTCTGTGCTTACCAACAGATAAGTTTTAAAAGAAGTGTAAGTTGAATTATAGCTACCAAGCTATGTGGATATTAAGATAGCCAGTGGAATGCAATCTCAATGCATCAAAGAGAATAAAATCTGAATATGACCAGCGTGTTATTTGAGACTGTGAGAACCTGGATTGTGCCATATGTGAGTCTCTTACTACATACCTGACATCAGAATAAGACACTCAGAGAGTTTAGCCAACACCATGACTTTCTCTAAACATTTTCCCCAAGCATCCTTTAGTGGAAGTTTAAATTTCACATCTTCAGGCTAAAATGAAATTCCTTGAATCTTTCCTTGCATGACTAGTTTTGAAACAGAATAAGCTTTCTCCTGATTGACCAAAATAATTATGCCTGTGTGCAGCTTCCAAGTTTTAAATTGGGAGTAAATCTTAGCCAGATAAAAAGTCTGGTACTGTTCTTTGCTCGGTATAATGAAGTGGTCGTGGGGAATGTGCTCTTAGAAGATTTTGGAGAGAATTTAGTCTTTTCCACACTGAATGTGGCACCACCACATGGAAACCTCCACTACCACTAACTGCAAATCACAGAAGCTTGGGCAACACCTGAGCATTCTTGTTTCCGGAACAGCAGGGACATTTTATGGCCTTTATGCTTTAAAAACATTTTTCCATTCCTGTATAATTCCTATACTTTCTTCTAAGTTTTTCTTTTGTATGGTTCTTATTTTAAAAAACATTAACTTTTTCATGTATTTAGAATTTTTTTTTTGCTATTTAATGTAAGGTGAGGATCTAATTTGTTTTTCCCCCCAAATAACTATTTCAACCCTATTCTACCTCTCATTGAATTATATTTTTACTTTAAAGGTATCAACTTTAAAAAAATCAATAATTATATAATCAGATGTTCATATGACCTACTAACTTATGTCAGTCAAAGCCTATACTTTAAAACAATCTAAACAACTACCTATTGGCACAAATGGCCGAAGGCTAGTCATCCGTGAGTATAGTGTTTTGTTTCGGTGAAATAGTTTTTTAAAATATGGAAGCCCTATTTATCTTTCTTTTTCCATTAAATAAATATACCTCTCATCCCCTACCCATGTTTTTGCTACCCTAAACCTTCTACCCTCTGTTTTCCAGGACCTAAAACTCTCCTCAGAATTCAATTTTTATGCCTTAAATGTTTTATTTCTCTTAAAATTCTCCAAGGAGGACATTTACTTTTTGTTGTTCTAACTTTCCCAGGATGGAAAGGAACGAGAAAGCTTTATAATTGAACAAATCTGGGTTCACACCTTGGCTTGACTACTTAGTCATTGGTTGCTTTGGATAAAGCATATGATCACTCTGGCTCCCTTTCCATAGCTGTTCCCTTGGGGATCTCTAGGACATGAGAAGATCAGTATTAATGCAGATGTGCCACTCTGTAACAGAAAACCATGATTATTTTTTGTTTCATGATCTTGCTTAATCCATAGGCTGCAGACTCCTGAGACAGGTTGATAGCAGAGTTCATGGATGAACACATGCTACTCAGAAATTCTCGAGGTGGATGCAGTTTGAAGGTATCCACCTTTAGAGAGAAGATGAACATATTTTCATTGTTTGTGGAATACTAACATTATATTAGGTTAAAGCCTTATTGAAAGTTAATGTATATGAATAAACTTGTGGATATTAAGATAGCCAAGGGCATGGAACATACATATGTTTGTTGTTTTTTTCACATAGCAACAGCTCCCCATCCTTTTCCTAACAATACTCATTTATAGGTTGATTGAACCATGGCTCATTATGCTCTGTGCTCCTCTATCTGAAGGATGAGCAAAAAATCTAAATTCGGCTATTCGGATACAAACTTTCTGAAACTTGGATATAGAACACATTGACTAAAGGCAAAAACTTCTGAACATTGCATTTAGGGGCCAGAATGCTAGAAAATCAACTATCTTTTCCTGCTCTTTCGATGTCTGGAGCTACTCTAATTTCTGCTCTTCCTACTTCTTTTATCCCGTCCTAACCCATACACATTGTTCCCAGCCTCTGGTAACTACCTGTACCTCCGTGAGATCCACTTTTTTAGCTCACACATACGAATAAGAACATATGATATTTGCCTTCATGTGCCTGGCTTATTGCACTTAACATAATGACCTCCAGTTCCATCCTGGAGGATGGAAAAAATACTATTTGCTGCAAATATGGCTAAATAGTATTCCATTTCTTTTTTTAAGGTAAAATTCTAGTGTGTTTAATTTTAGAAATTCATTGGTAAAATATGAAAGCCTAACTTTACCTTTTAAACCATTTTTTAAAAGCTTGTATTTTAGGTAAAGGGGTACATGTGAAGGTTTTTTATATGAGTAAACTGTGTGTCATGGGAATTTGGTGTACAGATAATATCATCACCTAGGTAATAAACATAGTACTCGATGCGTAGTTTTCTTTCTCCCTCCTCCCATCCTCCATCCTCATATAGACCTGGTGTCTGATGTTTCCCTTCTTTGTGTCCACATGTTCTTGTTTAGCTCCCACTTACAAGTGAGAACATGTTGTATTTGGGTCTCTGTTCCTGTATGAGTTTGCTTAGGATAATGGCCACCAGCTCCATCCATGTCACTGCAAAGGATATAATCTTTGTTTTCTGATTCTTTCCCTCCTCCCACCCTCCATCTTCATGTAGACTTCAGAGTTTGTTGTTTCCCTTCTTTGCATCCATGTGTTCTCATTTAGCTCCTACTTATAAGTGAGAACACACAGTATTTAGGTTTCTGTTCCTGCGTGAATTTGCTTAGAATAATGGCCTCCAGCTCCATCCATGTCACTGCAAAAAGCATGATCTCATTTTTTTTTTTTTAAGGCTGCATAGTTTTCTATGGTGTATATATACCACATTTTCTGAATCCAGTCTACCATTGATGGACACTTAGGTTGATTCTGTGTCTTTACTGTTGTGAATAGTGCTATAATAAACATACCTATGAATGTGTCTTTATGGTAGAATTATTTTCTTTTGAGTGTATACCCAATAATGGGATTGCTAAGTCAAGTGATTTTAAGTTCTTCGAAGAATTGCTACACCGCTTTCCACAGTGGCTAAACTAATTTACCTTCGCACCAGCAGTGTATAAGTGTTCCCTTTTCTCTGCAACCTCTGTTATTTTCGACTTTGTAATAACAGCCATTCAGACTGGTGTGAGATGGTATCATTGTGGTTTTGATTTCCATTTCTCTAATGATTCATGATGTTGAACATTTTTTCAAAGACTCGGCCGTGCGTGTGTCTCTTTCTGAAAAGTATATATTCATGTCCTTTGCCTAGTTTTTAATGGGGTTCTTTGTTTTTTGCTTGTTAGTTTATGTTCTTTATAGATGCTGGATATTAGACCTTCGGTGGATGTATACTTTGCAAATATTTTCTCCCGTTCTGTAGGTTGTCTGTTTACTCTGCTGATAGTTTCTATTGCTGTGCAGAAGCTCTTTAGTTAAAGTAGGTCCCATTTATCAATTTTTGTTTTTGTTGCAATTGCTTTTGGTGTCTTTGTTGTAAAATCTTTGCCAGATCATCCTATGTTCAGAATTGTGTTTCCTGGGTTACCTTTCAGGGTTTTTATAGTTTAGGTTTTACATTTAAGTATTTAATTCATCTTGAGTTGATTTTTTGTATGTGATATAAGGAAGGAGTCCAGTTTCAATCTTCTGCATGTGGCTAGCCAACCACATTATCTTTATCCATCCATCTACTGATGAACGGTTGATTCTATATCTTTGCTATTTTTGAATAGTACGCATGCCATTTTAGATCTCCTAAGAATACTCTTCTTCAAGATAGCATACTGGTGCCAAGGTTTAGAAAAACAGTAACAACAACATCAACAATAAACAAAGAAGCAAATGATGCTCATTGGAAAGTTTGCTCTTGATTAGCCTTCTTTTTGTCTGGTTACAGTACATATTTTTTGATCTACACACTGTTTCCAATGAGTGTGAAAAGTCTATGTTTAATTTTTTAGCCACAGTGGATTATTCCCCCACTGTTTTACAGCCTGTTTCTAAAACCTGATGTAAAAAGTAACAAATCCAAGCAAGGTTATCAGTAGCTACATCTGTTGATTCTGGATTCATACCTGTCAGAAAACAAAACAAAACAAAGAAACTACTGATCTGAACCAATTTCTGCACATTCTAGCTAAGGGAATTCTTTCTTTATTTGTTAATCCATTACTGTAATAATTACTAAACATTTGCTCCATGGCAGTACTTTACTATTTGTCCAATTGTCATATGCTTTCTTAGGGATACTCTTCTTCATCTTTTCTATATTTCCTTCTCTACTCAATACGTCTCCAAATATTTAGAAGTTTCTCGTATTTTTGAAAACAAAAACAAATATCCCAAACTAATGTTTTCCTCTGGCTAGTAACCACCTTCTTTCTTCCCTTCACAACATTTTTCAGCATTTGGGTTCTCAATCTATCTGGAATTGACTATTGTGTATGGTTTGAGGTAGGGCTCCAAATTTCTTTTTCTCCCATACGAGTTATAATTGTTTCAGTCCATTTACTAGTTTCTTTTTTTCCCAGTAATTTGTCATGCTAATTACATTATGTATCAAAATTCCATTTATGTATGTATACTCTGTTTTCTGAGCTTTCTATTTTGTTTGATCAGTTAACAATCTATTCCTACACTATACCTTCTAACTTTAAAATAGCTTTATAATCTTTGTATCTTAAACTACAAGTTTTTCTCTCTTTCTTTTGAAAATAAATTGCGTATTTATTGTCTTTTGCTGCTCTACATAAATTCTACAACCAATCTGCCAAAAAGTACTATCAGGGTTAATCTTTTTATTTTGAGAGCACAGAGATAATTTATTTGCATTTCTAATTGTCATATACTTAAGTTACTTCATCAGGAACATTCTGATGGTAAAAATTTTTGCCATCATTTGTCAATTCCTTATGCAACTTTCCAGGTATTAAAATGTTTAGTAGAATATGTTCTCTCCCCTACCAAACATTGTATTATGAAACATTTTAAATGTACAGACAAGAGTGAAAGAATAATAAAATATATTCAAGGTCAAAGATCTAGATGGAAAAAATATTAACATTTGGCCATTTCAAAGTAATTTTCAGACATCACGAAACACCTAAAAATAAAATCACCTCTATATTTCTTAAAAATAAGAACATTTTCTTATATAACCATAATATTATTGCCCTAAAGAAAATTAAATATAAATCCCTGATAAACCATAATACTAGTCTATTTTTAAATATCCCCCAATTGTCCACAAGATATGTTATTTTTTTTTTTTTTCCTGAACAAAAAAATCTAGTTAAGGTTTACCTATTGTATTTGGTCATTATATCTTTTTAGCCCCTCTTAATTGAGAACAGTTCCAAGACCTTTTTTCTTTTTAATAACATTGAATTTTTGAAAAGACTGGATCAGTCATTTTGTGGAACTTCTAAAATCTGAATTTGCTTGACTAATTGTTTCCATCTGGATGCCATTTATTTTGTTTCTTTTATCTCCTATATTCCTATAAACTGGAAATTTAAATGAATAATCAGCTTCAGGTTAAACATGTTCAATAAGAGTATCTTAAGAGTGTTGAGCACTTCATATTGTGTTACATCAGGTGGCACATAAAATTCAAATTGTCTTATTATTAGTGATGGCAAGTTTGAGCACTTGAGATGTTAAGAGTCAGCCCTTTCCACTGCAATTTTTAAAATCTTTACAATAAGAGAGTAAACTGTCTGGCTTCATGTGAATATATCATTCTTAGTTAACATTTTGTCTAATGGTTTTAGTACATTTGATAGTCATTACCACAATCAATAATTTTATTATGGAGTTACAAGACAGTGGATATTTCTCCCAATTATATAATTTTTTATGTTTACTAGTTGGCATTTTTTAATAAGAGAAAAAAAAATTTTATCCACTAGAAAAAAACTAGTTTCTCTTCTAAAATTGAGTAAACATCATTTTCATTTGTTTATCAATTTACACAACAACATTTTTATATAATTACCACCTCCAGTGATTTGGCTTGTAGAAGTGCATGTCCCTAAGTAGTCTTTTGACTGGGCACATTCCTATTAGTCTTTGAACTCTTGCTTTCAGACACAGAAAAGTCCAGGATAACCTTGTTATTTCCCAAACCAAGACCCAGAATCAATCATTTGACCAAATCACCCTGATTCTTTTAGTGGAAATGAGAGTAGAAACAAAAATCTGGGAACTATGTTGCTTATTGTCACAGGAAGACTGTTTTTAGGCATGGTAAGTGAACAGAGCCAAGAAATACATACATATTTTTTTTGCAGTTTTGAATATTTTTATTTGCTTTTTATATGTACGCTTTTATTTCTATATGCTAACCATTTTCTTCTCTCTCTTGTCCATTTTATTTATTTATTTGCTTTTATTGTGTGTGTGTGTGTGTGTGTGTGTGTGTGTGTGTGTGTGTGTATTTTAAGTTCTGGAGTACATGTGCAGATCTTGCAGGATTGTTACATAGGTATACACACGCCATGGTGGTTTGCTGCATCCATCCCCTTATCACCTACATTAGGTATTTCTCCTAATGTTATCCCTCCCCAATCCCCCCACCCCCTGCTATCCCTCCCCTGGCCGCCCCCCACCCTCCAACAAGCCCTGGTGTGTGATGTTCCCCTCTCTGTGTCCATGTGTTCTCATTGTTCAACACGCGCCTATGAGTGAGAACATGCAGTGTTTGGTTTTCTGTGCTTGTGTCAGTTTGGTGAGAATGATGGTTTCCACATTCATCCATGTCCCTGCAAAGGACATGAACTCATCCTTTTTTATGGCTTTACAGTATTCCATGGTATAAATGTGCCACATTTTCTTTATCCAGTCTATGATTGATGGGCATTTTGGTTGATTTCAAGTCTTTGCTATTGTAAACAGTGCCACAGTGAATATACGTGTGCATATGTCTTTATAGTAGAACAATCTATAATCCTTTGGGTATATATCTAGTAATGGGATTGCTGGGTCAAATGGTATTTCTATTTCTAGATCCTTGAGGAATCGCCACATTGTCTTTCACAATGGTCGAACTAATTTACACTCCCACCAACAGTGTAAAAGTGTTCCTATTTCTCCACATCCTCTCCAGCATCTGTTGTCTCCAGATTTTTAATGATTGCCATTCTAACTGGCGTGAGATGGTATCTCAATGTGGTTTTGATTTGCATTTCTCTAATGACCAGTGATGATGAGTTTTTTTCATGTTTGTTGACTGCATAAATGTCTTCTTTTGAAAAGTGTTCTTATCCTTTGCCCACTTTTTGATG
This sequence comes from Lagothrix lagotricha, assembly GCA_963574225.1. Taxonomy (NCBI): domain Eukaryota; kingdom Metazoa; phylum Chordata; class Mammalia; order Primates; family Atelidae; genus Lagothrix; species Lagothrix lagotricha. Next base: position 112,416 of record CAUYNB010017591.1, read on the forward strand.
GGGTTGCTTGTTTTTTTCTTGTAAATTTGTTTCAGTTCTTTGTAGATTCTGGACATTAGGCCTTTGTCAGATGAATAGATTGCAAAAATTTTGTCCCATTCTGTTGGTTGCCAGTTCACTCTAATGATAGTTTCTTTTGCTGTGCAGAAGCTCTTAAGTTTAATTAGATTCCATTTGTCTATTTTGGCTTTTGTTGCCAGTGCTTTTGGTGTTTTAGTCATGAACCTTGCCTATGCCTGTGTCCTGAATGGTATTGCCTACGTTTTCTTCTAGGGTTTTTACGGTGTTAGGTCTTATGTTTAAATCTTTAATCCATCTGGAATTAATTTCTGTAATCTCTAGGACACATTTAAAGCAGTGCCTACAGGGAAATTTATGGCACTAAATCCCCACATGAGAAGCAAGGAGAGATCTAAAATTGACACACTTACATCACAATTAAACGAACTAGAGGAGCAAGATCAAACAAATTCAAAAGCTAGCAGAAGATAAGAAATAACTAAGATCAGAGCAGAACTGAAGGAGACAGAGACACAAAAACCCCTTCAAAAAATCAGTGAATGCAGAAGAAGGTTTTTCATAAAGATCAACAAAATAGATAGACTGTAGCCAAACTAATAAAAAAGAAAAGAGAGAAGAATCGAATAGATGCAATAAAAAATGACAAAGTGGATATCAACACTGATTCCACAGAAATACAAACTACCATCAGAGATTACCATAAACACCTCTATGCACGTAAAACAGTAAATCTAGAAGAAATGGATAAATTCCTGGACACTTACACCCTCCCAAGACTAAACCAGGAAGAAGTTGAATCCCTGAATAGACCAGTAACAAGATCTGAAGTTGAGGCAACAATTAATAGCCTACCAAGCAAAAACAGTCCAGGACCAGATGGGTTCACAGCTGAATTCTACCAGACGTACAAAAAGGAGCTGGTACCATTCCTTCAGAAACTATTCCAAACAATATAAAAAGAGAGAATCCTCCTGAGACCAATATCATCCTGATACCAAACCTGGCAGAGACACAACTTAAAAGGAAATTTTCAGGCCAATATCCATGATGAACATTGATGCAAAAATCTTCAATAAAATACTGGCAAACTGAATTCAACAGCACATCAAAAAGCTTATCCATCACAATCAAGTCGGCTTCATCCCAGGGATGCAAGTCTGGTTCAACATATGCAAATCTATAAATGTAATCCATCACATAAACAGAACCAAAGACAAAAGCCACATGATTATCTCAATAGACGCAGAGAAGGCCTTTGACAAAATTCAACAGCGCTTTATGCTAAAAACTCTCAATAAAGTAGGTATCGATGGAACATATCTCAAAATAATAAAAGCTATTTATGACAACAGCCAATATCATCCTGAATGGGCAAAAACTGGAAGCATTCCATTTGAAAACTGGCACTAGAAAAGGGTTCCCCCTCTCACCATTCCTATTCAACATGGTATTGGAAGTGTGGCCAGAGTAATCAGGCAAAAAAAAAAAAAAAAAAAGAAATAAAGTGTATTCAATGAGAAAAA